>JAFEVB010000014.1:600000-884758 GCA_032629725.1 Gremmenia infestans
ATCCTGTAGTTTCGTAAGTAGTTGTACACCAGCCGCTTTCTGGCTTCATAGACTGACTATTTAATTTAGCCATTTACCTCATGTTGCTCCACTATTCGCAAGGATGGGGATATCTTCAATCAGGAAGGCAAGCCTGTCGCGGTCGTCGATGCGGAGACAGCCAAAGCAATGATGCCTGCAAACAGAGAAGTCCAAGTTGCTGCCCGCGATGAACCTGCATCTCTTCCAGCTAGAGCCGACTCGACCGCCGTTGAGGAGAGAGCCCCGCTTGCTCAACTCTGCTGCACTTCTGACTGCAAATTCTGTCACGGTGGCTGCGGTGGCTGTGGTGGTCCGGTAAGTAGCTATACATGAGCTACCTTCTGGAGTTTCACAGACTGACTATTCATTTTAGGCATATACCACTTGTTGCACCTTACCTGGTATAATATTCAAGGACTAAGGAGAGCTGGTGGACATGATTAGCACAGCTGAGTGATGGACATTGGTAGTGAAGATTGGGGTTGTTGGGGGAGGCGTTGGGCGTTGATCATTAAGCATCATGATTGTGGCAGTTTGGCGGGAGATAACTTGCGGTGGGCGTTTGGAGTGAAACCCGGTCTTGGAATTCCTTGAGATTGAGTTCTCATTGCTCGGCGCATTGGAACATTGATTTCGAAGTGAACTGCAGCGAGATTTTCGGATGCGGTCATGGAACCTCAATCCATGCAATGAGAAATGATTTTTCCTGACAGTCTCGAGCTCTCATTTCGTGACATCAAATGTGTATGTTAACAGCCACCATAGATGTCGTTCAGCGAGTTACACTTGCAAAAAATAAACCAGCTGGGATTTCTGCAGCAAACCGCCTCTTAGTCGTGAGCATCAAGCCTCGCGCTAGGATTAGCGCCATCGCCCCCTCTTCAACAAAAGGTGCAGGTAGGAACAGACTAGGTAACGCTCGCCGGACGACTGCATTAGATCGTAAAGCTGGATGGTAATGATAAAATTGCCCTAAATAAGGTAATAGTCTGATCCCTACTACCCTATCTCCCTGGTTCTAAATGACAGGATTTCTATAGCGACTTGATTAAAACTCTCCGACCCCTTTTCCGAAATGGTGACCCTTGGCTACCTTTAACCACGGTACCGATTTCGCGTCGTCAGTATTCGATCCAACAGTATTACCCCACCAGTTCAACTTGACGTTGTTATAACTCAGGCAGAAGAAGATGATAATGGTTGCTAGCGCGGTACCAGTGTCCATCGCAGCTTGGAGCAGATCTTACCATAATTAGCAATAGACGAGAAGAACGTAGGTTGCAAAGGGACTCACAATTGTACCGCTTCCACCATGCAAAAGCGCGCCTGCGGATGAGGTGGTTGAACAGGAATCCGAAAATGAACCACAGCGAATATTGAGCTGCATCTCGTTAGCATTGGGCAAGCTAGTAGTAGACTGAAGAGCATACTAGTGTTGGCAGGCGGAATGTTGCCTGCGGCGTTGAAGAATATCGGGACGTTGATGTACCGCACCCAGCTGTTTGGATACCTGCGATAAACTAGCCAGACGAGAAGAGTCACCACCGGCTACAGAGTCCGAGTCAGCAACCGTCAACTAATCTAGACCATGAAGGACACGACAAACCCCAATGATGAAGAAGTACATAATTCCGCTGTACACCTGCCCGGACTGGAACATCCTCTGGGGACCAATAGAGCCCCATATGATAGAGGTACTGTAGTATACTTTGGCGCCGTTGCAAGTGAAGCGTTGGGTGTTCTTTGGGGAACATAGATTTGGGATATGACCCATCATCCATCGGAGTACTGTTTCAATAATTTAATCGCCGTCCACCTTTTTCTTCTGGGGTTATGTGCTTACCACCGACTTGAGTCATAGTTGCGAGTATCGTAGAGTATATCTGGCCGACAAAGAGGACACGGGGAGGGATTTTCTACACGACTCAGCGTTAGTGATCGTTTCAGTATGCACACAAAAATGAGTTTGATGTACCATATACTGCCCTAGCTTCAAGTCCTGGGCAAAGTCCATGCCATGCTTCACGGAATTATACCCGTAGCACTTGACCATCATGTTGGCAATTGGCTTTCCGGGCCATGCATATCCTGCGATGAGCTCCGTGATGATATTGAGGAAGCTACAATCCATCTCGTTAGTAGGTGGACAAGCGTAACCAAGTCTCAAATTTTTGCACTGACATTCTTTGATTCGTCGTTCCCTCCAAAATCCCTTCTGGGATGATCAGCAATACGCCCATACCAAAACATACAACGATAAACCCCCAAACTGGCAAGCCAGAGTCCCAATTTCGAACCGTCACAATACCGAGGGCCAGCACCACTAGGGTCAGAATCAGATACCACCAGTCCGGAACTTCTTTATATTTGTTCATTAGTCTCTTGTGTATGTCTTCTCCGCCGTTACGAGAGTTCTTGAACCGGGCCCATATCTCAGAGCCGTTGTAAAGATAGGTGTGGACGACCATAGCGGTCACCGCAGCGAACGACAGGGCGTACGAAATCGAATAGGACATGGAGATATACATGGGGGAGTAAGCTTCGTATTTGTCCACGAGGAAGTTGAGGTTCGAATCGACAACACGCGTAATGTTGTACGATTTGCCGGTATTGTCAAATGTACTCGAGGACAGGAGCGGAAGGCTACCCACACGATTAGTTTTGCGAATCTAGTGGGAACTCACGAGTATCCGAACGTGATAGTCCTGAATATATATAAAATGGTGGGTACACAGATCACTTACTATGAGCTATTCCACACGTTGGTATAGTATAGAATTGGGGATAGGAAGATGAAAAATATCACCACGACGGCGAAAGCATTACAGGAGATGTAAAATGGTGTTGTGAGGGGAGAAGGGTTTGCGTAAGTAATCTGGGTCCAGTCGATGCTGATAGGAAGTAGTCCCAGGCCTGAGTTCATCTGTGCTCACATTAGTTTCTTCACCATCACGCTTGATTCAAGAATCGCGACTTACACCAAATATCGTATTGACCTTCTGGTTGTGTGGGAAGATCCACGTGATGAACGCAAACGTGCCTAGACTTGTCCAGAGATAATCTGGGAACCAGAAGAGCACGAATGCAAATGCAGTAATATATGCAAAGAAACGGTACCGGGTAATCGTCCAGCCATTGGCGGAGGAGTCGTCCTGCTTGGCCTCGTGAAGCGCCCGGAAAAGGACCGTGGAGGAGAGAGAGCTGGGCCATATGAGAGCTGCGGGGTAAACCAGCCACCTGCGTGCCAGGCCAGCAAGGCCAAACCTAGATGACACCGTTAGGAAGAACACTTTAAGAGCGACATCTTGACTAGCTGTGACAAATACCCGCTGAAAGAGGGGCAATGCGTAGTACAACTCACCCGAGCATCTGCGTAGTCAAGAGATAGAGGAAAGCAAAACCCGCGCCGTAGTCACGATCCCAATACTGAGGGCTGATAATGGCGACCAACGATCCATTGGCGTAGGCAGAGCTGGCACTGACATTGACGCACTAGCGGGTCATAAAGTTAGAATAGCCAAGGATGGCGCGCAAGGAGGTTGGCGGAACTCACAATGACAATGAGAGCATGCTCCTTGATGGAAAATTTTCCAGGATTAACGTCGAAGGTGAATATGCCCAAAGGGACTCTCCACCGGGGGAGCTTCTCCCAGGCCCGCCCGATGGGGGAAAACGAGAAGTTGGGCGACAACATAACCAATCGCGAGGGAAGGCTAAGATATGTCAGTACATAAGTCAACATTATTAAATAGCAAAGCATACATAGCGAAGTCCGAAAAACTCGTTGACGCCAGAGAATAGCATAACAAAGATAGTGGTGAGAATCCAAGCTCGGACAGCTGAGGCATCATCAGTCAACACTGGAAAACTTCCAAGGGGTTCGGAGATACTCACTATTGCAAGGGGTGCTTGGGTCGTCTGTGTTGGACACACAAGCCGCTACCTCGGGAACTAATAACACACATCAGCCTCATCGGCGGGTAGATCACCCTTATGAAGGCACTCACATGGCGATTGATCCCCATCAACATTCCAATGGAAGGCCTCATTTGGCACTAATTCTGTCTTTTCTGCCCTTTGTATGGGTACTTTACTGCCGTCTTCGTCGATTCCTCTTTCCAAAGACGAGTTCGACCCACTATCCAATGTCTCTGTTATAGTATCCGGATTGGTTTTCTCCTTGGAGTCAGTGGTCGCGTTCGGTGCTGTACCTCGATGGGTCGAATCATTGAGCTCATAGATCTCAGAAGCCATGACGGCGTACTGTGGGCGATATTCACAGACGAAGATAGCAAGGTACAACAAAACTAATAGCACTTGTACATGAACGAATATGATAGAGATTTGCGGCGAACATAACGACTTTATTCTTCGCGGAAGATAACAGAAGGATCGATGACGGGGCCTAGAATAAACTTCCGGTGTATCATTGTAATGGTCCCACAACTAATGGCGATATATTTAAACAGTATGTCATATAGACGGCGCATCCGTTGTCGTGGTGCTAGGTGGTGGCTCGGACCATGAAGGATTCTGACCTGGGGAGTATACAATTCTAAAATTGGCTTCTCAATACAAGAGGCATTATTGTTATGTTATATTAGCACTAAACTTGACAAAGTCCGAAAATGCTCCCATATTATTCGCAGCAATGTAGCTTCCAACTTCTGCACGCGTCCTCCAGGATTGACGTTAAACATAGCTTTAGCGACGGGAGGTCCGAAGGATGCTGTACTTGACCTATGAGCATCCTTGCAGGCATTGTTAGGTGGGTCTTTCATCCAATTCGTGATAACGATCAGATATCGCGATATCCGCTAAGATCTACTTCTCATTCTTTGACCGATGTTTTAATGTCTAAATCCCAGATGGCTGAAGAAGATTTGGGTTAAATGGAGAGGTAGCCATGAGAATTCGTCGGATATTCTTATCTACTTGGTATAGAGGCAACTGACTTCACTACGTTGAAAAATAATATGCGACCGAGGGAATACAAACACGAACTTTAATATCGCAATACCTTCCAATTGGACTTTGATAGCCGCGGTCAGATCTAATAATACGAGAGATGTGTATCCGTAGATTCATCCTCGACGGTAGGAATGTAGTAACGGCGACGCCAACAAAGTTCCTTGGGTATTGGGTGCTTTTGCCAGAAGAATGAGACAAGCGGCGCAGAGCTCCTCCAACAAAGGTCAAAGAGCAGAACAATATATCCCAATGTATCGTACATCTAGAAGCGCAGCCCACAAACTCTCAACCCCGCTTGCCGAGCCATCCCGGACTCCACAGCCAAGCCTCAAACGCTCCAGTCCCCAAGTCCTCTGGTACATTACATAGCGGCTGTTTCCACTGCATGTTCTTAAGCTTTCCATAGGCTTGATGAGTAGCTGGCTGCTTCACATACAATTCTCCCAGTACTATATGAGGACTGTCATCTCCTTCCATAATCCTGCGCGTCTCGACAGACTTCTTGGCGAACACACTGGCACGCGCCTCATCGCCATGAGCAATGGCAACCGTGAACGCCTGCGAGTATGTCCTATATCCCAGAGAAGTAAAGCTCATCCGCAATTCCGCGAGAAGCTCAATGGTGACCTTGGCGTTGGTAAGATATTTCTCGGGACTGTTCACCAAGTAGTCGCAGGGTGCATTGTTGGCTTTCTCAATTTCCATCGCAAGATTGAGTATTACATCGGCAGCCGCCCGTATCTCAGGCGGTTTCATGCATCGCTCGCAAATGCATTTGAAGTTGAAATCAGATAGGATTTTTGCCTGGCGGGTCTCATATGGCCAGAACTCGTTGCCGTAGGCCCTGGTGATTTCCTCGCCAGACTTGATATCTCTAATCGCGTGAACAGTGATTTTATGCAGGGCAGTGTTCCAAGTAAGGTATGCGTTGGGTAGGCAGCTGTGGTTAATTCGGTGTGCATCTTTGAATAAGCCATATCGTCGGGTGGCAGGGGAGTCTAAAGGAATGGCATTCACTTCGACTATCCCTAGCAATGGTGTCGAGCTCCCTGCGAGTCTGTTCTGGAGCGAAAAAATAGCCCGAGTATCCTCTCGGCTTAATCGCTGATCTTTTATGGCCTTAGCTATACCCGCATCATCTTGGTAGGGGCCGAGTTCGACAAGTGGGCTCTCGGAGAGTATTCGGGTCCCGAGAGGAATTCCTATGGTTGCTCTCATGCCTTTTCCCTTGTTGGGAGTCTCGACAATGGTGTACATGGTGGTCATGTTGAGGAAAGAAGTGTGCAATTCTAAGATGACTCTGTTAAATGATTACTTTACATGATCGTGGGGTGCAGCTTACCCTTGACAGGTATTTACAATATGTCTGGCAATATGGTGTCGAAGTTTCCAATTTTCGATGTTTGGGTTATCGATGAGCAGCCATAATGATGGCCAGGTTGATCGCAAGTTCCTATTTTTGTTTAGCAAGCGCCATGGTTTAACCGCATAGTTTTAGCAATTGCTTGACTCTCCGATGGATTGAATATTGTTTGGCAATCACCCCAGGATCGATGACATCTTTGTACTTTGTAATATGCTTATTGATTAATTGAACACGACCAGATCTAGTTCCCAGCCAACACCTGACTCCAACGCCTTTCTGTAATTTTACAACCCGGTTCTGTAAATATCAAATGCTAACCTCATAGACTTTAATCCTTCCAGCGGTTCAAAAATCTTTGCATATCGTTCGAGGGGGTTGGCGATGATTGGGTGGCCGCCTATTTAGATGTTAGCAGTATGCTACAGGGACTTCTGGGTAATAACCATACCGTATTCGCGTGACTAGAAACGCTGAAAGTTTGCGATTGGGTGAGGGTAGTAACTTGACTTGGGGTTGCTAGGAAGGTGGTGGCAAATTGAACAGCAGATGTAGGGTTGAGAGGGACGGTAGCGGTCTTCGTGATCGCAGTTGGAGGAACTGGCTGCATAGGAGCGTACTTTGTGAGGCCGGTTTGAAGTGTGTATGCGATTCCAAAATTCCCCTCAGCTTGCGTGCCAGAAGCAGCACTTCCGGCGTTGACCACATTGTTCTTTGTGGCAGGTGGAGATGTGTCCGTGACAGCTGCATTTGCGGTTATGACCGCAGCCGCAAAAGTACCAGTCATGCCAGTAAGCGTGAATCGACTCGAGTAGGTAGTGATGGTCCCTCCAGCTGTTGCCGTCGACATGAGTCCAAAAAAGCTTTTCACCAAGTTAGCATTCAGTCAGTCTAGAGACTGTTGGTAGTGATTACTATGCATTTGTAGTGCTTCCTCCTATACCAACAGGAATAGTCACAACCGCAGAGTTCCCCGTAGTATAGACGCCATCGGAAGCCGCAGCGTATAGTTGTGTTGGATCCGTACCCGACCCCGAATATAGGAAAAGCTGATAGCTCGCGAGATCTGCGATAGCCGGCGCAGTACCATCATCTTTCCACTCGACTGTTAAAGACGTCCCGCCAGGAATTGAAGCGGCTGCAGCAGGAGATGAGAATACCGGTACGGCAGATGCTAAGGGGGCGAGCGTCGCAAGGAAAACGAGGGCCCCTGATAAATGCATGGCGACGGCCGGTGATCTATGTGCGAAACGAGTGACTTGTTCGAAGACTTGGACTCGAGTGTGAGGGTCGTGGAAGGCGAAGTTGATAATTGATGGCGATGGCCTCGACGATGACAATGATTGAGGTAATAATGCGTGTGAGTGATGTTGGAAGATATCACGAACCTGGAATTAGCCGCTCTTTAGCGCGGAGCGCGGAGCATGGTCTTATCCAAAATAGAAACACGAACAAAACGGAGATCAGCTTCGTATTCATATTCAATCATTCAATCATATTGTATTATTCCTTTGCAAGAATAATTTCTTCTTTTCATTATAGCTTATTAGAAACCTCGTACCCTCACTTCTACCATCAAATTATTATTTTACATATGTAGGTTGAAGTTCAATTACCTTACTACTACTACTACTACTACTACTAGACCAAGCCAATTTTTTGCCCCACGCTGCATGCGACGGGACGGTTATCAGCGGGCCAATTCTTCCTATTTGTTTTACTCACAATTCTCCAAAATTGCGCCACTTCTACTTCCGCAAGGTAAATTCTTTCAACCTCCTTCTCCTCCTCTTCTGCTTCCTTGACATACTCAGTGAAGGTCCATCATGTCAACAATCAGCAAACCCGCCGTGAAGCCAGCGCTTGCCCTGTCAGCCACCGAGCTGATCGGCAACACCCCGCTGGTGAGACTGAACAAGATACCCCAAAGTCTGGGAATCGAGGCCGATGTGTATGCGAAAGTGGAATTGTTCAATGCCGGTGGGAGTGTGAAGGATCGTATTGCACTGCGGATGATCGAGGAGGCAGAGAAGTCGGGAAGGATAAAGCCTGGAGATACCCTGATCGAACCAACGAGTGGTAACACGTACGTACAGTCCAGTCTGTTTGACGGCATATCCGTCTACTCACACGCTATAGGGGTATTGGTCTTGCTCTTGTCGGTGCCATCAAGGGATACAAAACCATTATTACCCTCCCTGAGAAAATGTCGCCCGAGAAAGTCGCTGTCCTCCGAGCATTGGGTGCTACGATCATTCGCACCCCAACTCAAGCTGCCTTTGACTCTCCCGAATCCCACATTGGTGTTGCAAGGCGTCTTCAAAAAGAGATCCCGAATTCCCATATCCTAGACCAATACACGAACAAGGACAACCCACAAGCGCACGAGTTTGGAACAGCTGAAGAAATATGGGAACAGACAAATGGCAAAATTACAGCAATTGTTGCAGGTGCTGGAACTGGTGGGACCATCACCGGCTTATCCCGAGGACTGAAGAAGCACAATCCAGATATCAAGGTTATTGCAGCAGACCCCTTCGGCTCAATCCTCGCCGTACCCGAAAGTCTGAACCAAGAGCACGCAAATGAAGCATACAAGGTGGAGGGAATTGGCTATGACTTCATCCCCGATGTTTTGGATCAAAAGGCAGTGGATGTTTGGTATAAGACTGATGACCGAGAATCATTTGGGTATGCCAGACGATTGATTGCAGAGGAAGGTCTCCTGGTTGGTGGCAGCAGTGGAAGTGCAATCGCAGCGATGGTCAAGGGTGTCAAGGATCTCGGTCTCAAGAAAGGGGACACAATAGTGGTTATCCTCCCTGATAGTATCCGCAGTTACCTTTCTAAATTTGCCGACGACGACTGGCTGGCAGCCAATGACCTCCTTCCTTCAACACCACCAAGCACTACCCCATCGTCACCAATCCTCTCCTCTACCACGAAATCTAAGAAAGATCCTTACTCCGGCGCCACTCTCCGCTCTCTCCGTCTCAAGCCTGTTACTACAGTCCTTGCCGACTCACCTTGCTCTGAAGCAGTCGAGACCATGCGCGAAAAGGGTTTCGACCAGCTTCCCGTTCTCGCTCCAACGGGCGGAAAGCTCGTCGGACTTGTTACTCTAGGTAACTTACTAAGCTGGATCAGTCGCGGCCGAGCAAGCGGCAAGAGTCCAGTTTCGGAAGTGATGTTTGACTTTTCTTCCATCCCAGAAGTGATCACAGACCCCCGAGACATTAGTAAACTTGCTGAGGCTCCTAAGACCAATGGAGTCGAGCAAAATGCGGCAGGGGAAAAGAAACAGAAGACGCCGAAGAGAAAATTTGTTCAAATCACACTCGATACTCCAATCAGTGCTTTGAGCAAATTCTTCGAGTGGAACTCCGCTGCGATTGTTACAGAGAATGGGGACGCCGATAGTGATGGGCTACCTAAGCCAGTCGCTGTCGTTACCAAGGTTGACTTATTGAGTTGGTTGGTTAAGCAGTCTAAAGTATGAAGCACGCTAGCTGGGCAATATGATTCAATTTATAGGCGCAGGTTTCTGACTACTTATTTGGCATTTGGCGTTCTCTGAGAGCGGGGAATAGAAGGCTTCAACGCCTAGAAATTGTGGAGTTTGGGGATAGATTCTGGAAGCTATTTAGGGGCGCAACACTATGAATATTTGACGCTGGATGTTTCCCTAGATATCTAAAATAAACAAACTCTTCAACATGACCGGCTGTCCAAGTGGAAGATTGATACTGGTGATTCTGCAGAACTTTTCTTGTTGAGAATTCTGGTGGTTGATCGAATGCATTGCTTTGAGTGATTTCCTTTGATAGATTGCAAATCAGCTATATCAAAAATATGCAAACATATCCCTGTTGACTTTAGCTATACTTCCTTCCCTATTGTCAAATTTGAATTGTTCCATGCCATGCCGTAAATCCACAGACTGGCTGCAATATTTTCCCCTGAGATACGCAAGCGCCACGCTAAGCCTTGTCTGGGCCATCTCATCCAGGACGCACCGGCGTGTTAATCTACTCGCTGTTGTTTCCATGATGTCAGCGGGGTTTGAGCTTTCCTAACTCGGGACTACGATAGTTGCCGAATGTGGTTAGCACCGCTCGTCTCTAATTGTAAATGGGTGCACCAACTTGATTGTTGCTCTTTACAAAGCTTAATACTTTTATTCTCTCGTAAATCGGGATCCGTTACGTCTGACTATTCATGATAACAACGATTGAAATTTTACTCCAAGTGTAGTAAATTATAGAGAAAGTTCCGCAGATATTCACTCCCGTTTTCCGCGCTCGCTATTACTTCCATTCAACTTCTAAAATCCATAATGATGACCCCGCAGGTTGTTTCCCACCTTTAAAGATAAATCTCTCGTCTGCTTCGCGGAAAAGCTTTGCCCAGTCGTCCAGGTCCCTCTCTCTCGAATTTTGCACCTCCATCATTGTCAGATCCATCGATCGCAGCCTCTCCTCCTGATAAATTGGTAATACGCCCGGTTCCGGCAATACATATTCGTTAATCACAATTCGAGCCCCCTTTTTTAGCGCTGGAATATGGTTGCGCAGTATCTGAATACAGTATTTGTCGGACCAATTGTGGAAGACCCATCGGAAGAAATAGACATCTGCATCCTTCACAGGCTGCTGTTCTTTCAAGAAGTCATAGGCCATAAACCCGATCTTCTTGGCCATATCCAGAGGCAAGGTTGCAGGACCACCTGCAACTACTTGAGGGAGATCCTGGACAACGAAGTTAAGTTTCGGGAAAGCAGTTGCAAGTGTGATGCACGCAGATCCATGAGAACCACCGACCTGCTACTGTCAGAGATACACTTGAAACAAGGGGAAAAGACTACTTACATCAACAACAGTACCATCCTCAAAATCCGCCCATGGATAGTTATCAGCTACATATTGAAGATCGAACCCGGTACCCTCCGTATATGCCCTCATCGCATTCCCAAACCGCTTTGCTCTTTTGGGGTCCTGGGAGAGGATAGCAAAAGTAGATTTATCGGAGTTATTAGCCAGTGAAAACCCCTATACAATCAGCTTAAATTAAGAGATGGGGACGCAAAGAATATCATACAGTCTCATTGGGTTCTTGAGAACCAGGGTACTTCAACATTGCTTGCACTGTTTGTGCAGCTGCTTGCCAGAGCTCACCGGTACTAGCGCCAACCCAGTCTGCCATTTGCGTATCCTCTGCTATTAACCTTGATGCTGCAGTATGGGCAACAAGACCCTTGCGAGGCTCTTTGAAAATCCGGTTCGTCATAGCATGGCGTAATATGCGTTTCACATCACCTTCATTGACACCACTTTTTTCGGCAATCTCACCAAACGTGGCCTCCCCATGGATTGGAACCGTCGACACCAGATTAAATTGACTGATGGCTTGCATGCTCAGGAGCGCGTCATGCTTTCAATTGTCAGTTCGGAATGAAAGTGGAGCCGGTGACTTACGTTGAAGCTCATGAGGTGTCCTTTCGGTCCCAGCATTAGATCACGCATCATCAGCGAAGCATCTATGATTTTAATTCTAGCAGCCTCAACCTCAGGACATTCTTGGGGGTCAACGAGTTGTTTGTTTGGAGCGTCAACATTGAAAGAAGGCAGAGGAAGTTCTTTGGCAAGTAGATATTCATTAACTTTGGCGGTGTTTTCTGAAATTATCACAGCTAACTCTGTGATAGAGGGTGAAGTCATATTGAATGTATAACAGAGCAAGGTATTTTCTGCTTCTGGATAAGATGATCATGCTTCAGCTCAAGACCTCTTATATGAGGGGCGTGCCAATTTGTCGGGCATTAAGCTTATTGCTTAGATGCGGGACGGCTAGCTGTGCCTCTCAACTGCCAGGGCGCCCGACGCCATGCCATAAATAAACAGTAAAGCAGCGTCTTATACTTGACTCGTAAGTGGGATGTGGTTGCTACCTAGTGATTGCAGCCTATAGCCTATCTTACCGCGGAAAAACTACATATACAGTACACCGGAACCGAAGAACAGGCATCAATAACCTTGTAACAAGGCGCCTTGGACCTATATCTGGGGCCCTAACCTTAAAATACTGTGACAGGGGAGTCTCAATCATTGGCATGTTACGCAGGACTATTGAAACGATAGTATCTTTGGGGAGCGGTTGAAAATACTTATTACATTATGACAAGCGAATGCGTTTGGATATAAGAGGTGCTGTCTATTTACGTCAAGTTGCCGGACTTATAAAGGGAAAAACTGGTCGAATTTCCGTAACGGATCCCATACACTCTTAAGAGTTTCTAATGTCGCCAAGTTGTCACCGTAGACAACTGAGTATGGTTCATCTCCCACCGCGTAATTGATATACCTGTTCGATTAGCGGAAGTAGAGTAAAAGTTTCTCAGTGAGTCTTACGTTTCATTCGTTGCTGTCCCGCTGGTCTCGTACCACAAGCTTCTGACAGATTTTCCAAATGACACTGCAGCAGCATTCAAGCTAGCATCATCATACCACGGAATGACTGCAGCATTGCAATTGATAGTAGATCTCCAAGGATAAGACGAAGAGGAATCGGGTAGAGTCCGAGTCTTTTCCATGGGGTAGCAGTCGACCATTACAGTGCTGGCCGACGTGCCGTTAATTGCCACAAAATCAACGAATTCGTTCCAGATTGAGCGCCATGTCGCTGGCACCAACTCTGCGAGTCCGGCACCGTAAGCTGGCTTATATCCCCCCTTCGCGCAAAAGGAATCGCCGCCTGCATTGACTTCATTGAAGGGCTCCCAAGCTGCTTCTTCTACCACAGGTCCAACAGCGGTGATGGAAGCAAATGCGTTCGGACCATCACTATTGTTTGCTCCCGCATATGAGCCACTGACTAGCACCACTGGAGTTCCGTCCGAAACTGCATAGTAGAGGAAAACGGCCATCTCTGGCAAAAGATCCAAAGCACCGACTGCTTCAACGACATCTTCGATTTGGTCCTCTGTAAAGATGAAGCTTGCGACCCAAGCCCCATTATCAGCTGTTGTCACGGGATAGGATGTAATGGTTGCCGACGTGACGATGCCAAAGTTAGGACCCGCGCCTCGTAAAGCCCACCAGAGCTCTGCCTCGGTTTCTGGTGTTACTGTGAGTTGCGATCCGTTTGCAGTGACCACATTGAGAGAAAGTAAGTTGTCAACACCAAGGCCGTAAAGTCCCATGAGACGACCAAAACCTCCACCTAGAATAGCCCCTAGTGCGCCAACACAATTGCAATTTCCGGTGGGGATTTGTGCACCATTTGAATAAGCTGCATCAACGACGCTCCTAACCAATGCTCCCCCTTGGATGGTTGCTACTGTCTTATCTGCATTGAAATTGGTGCTGTTCAGGCCGCTCAAGTTGATTAGAAGACCTTCAAGACCAAGGTGGAAAGTCTGACCCCAGCCGTGACCACCATTTTGAGCGAGAAAAGTGATGTTGTTTTCATTGCAGTATTGAACCTTCATTCTGAGTTAGCAATAAACCCCAAATATGTAATGAGGGGGAGAGTGGAGGGGAGTAATGGGAGAAAATAGCGGGTCTTTACAGTTATGAGGACATCCGATTCAGTAGCTACATTCACAACAAGACCTGGGTCAGGAGCATCAAATTCACTCCATCTCGGTGCTGCAACGGTAGAGTAGGCGAATGAAGCTCCGGCGGATAGCTTGGGGCCTAGTGTTTCTGCAACAACGCAAGAGCAATTATTACAGGTTTGAGAACTGATATGTTTCGCGAAGGTAGTGCTGCCTTGAAGCAACAGCAAACCAAGTTGAAGGACGGTGAGGTTGTTGAAGAACATAGTGCCTCAAGAGTATAGTAGGTTGATGAAGATGGATAAATAGCACGAGGTTGTTTTAACGGAGCGAGCTCCCTTCAAATACTGACCTCAATATTATTGTCTGCGAAAGCTGCGGATATTACCATGCATTGTGATGTGGCGGCGGCTGCCAACCACGTGGAAACCCTTGTAGATATCCCGTTCAAGTTACAGCTCCGGCGCAACCTGGTCACGGCAAAGGTTTCCATAGGCCGCCGCACGTATTTACAAATATACTGCCACGTGCGATGATATTGACGGAAATCAAATTTACCGAACAAAAACCTTAAAGCACTCAAAACTAGTATGGCATAGATAGAGTATTGTCATGTCAACAGCTTAGATGCAAGTCTATGGATCCAGTCTCCGCCAAGTTTCCATGCCAGTGGGATCTCGTTGAGAGGCTTTTTTTCTTGCATCAGCTTCTTTCTTGCATCAGCTTACCAGAGGCACTCGCCACGCGGGAATGCAGGGAAATGGCCCGATGATGTATCTTTGGTAGCGACAATAATCTATATCGCTGTCAGCTGGGTAGACATATAATGGTCACGATATCCACCCACTTGAGAAACGATGAAGTTAGCACTATCCGAAATAGGCACAACCGCTTCCTGCATTCCAAACTTTTGCGCTATTGAATTTCCAGATTCCGATTGAGCAAACCTAAGAGATTAGATGCGGCTATAAAAAGCATTATGATAAGATCTTACCCGGGCTCGATGGCGAATGATATGATGTCCTTATGCTCGAAATGGATTTTACGGACGAAATAGTGAGCCATGGCTTTCGAGGACCCGTATGCCGCCATTGGTGCTGGAGCTTTCTCCATGGCACCAATACTGCCGGCTTGTGAACCTAACACAACAAATTTTGGCTGCGAGGACTTTTGCAGAAGTGGAAGGGTGGCTTGGAAGAGAAACAGAGGTCCTATTATGTGTACAAGTTAGTCACATCTCCATACTATTAGAAGTACTTAGAAGTGTGTAAAACACTACCTAGACTATTTACTGTCACGTTATCCAACACTTGTTCGGCGGTGATACTTGCCACGGGACCCAGGGAGGCAGAAGTGCCAGCATTTGCAATAACAACATCGATCTTGTTGATGCCATGCGCTGATTCTAGTGTCCTCACGGCGGCAATGGCATCCTGTTCTAGACTGCTGTCTATTTTCACCGTTATGAGCGAGCTATTTTTAGCTTTCGGCAGGGACGAGAGGGCTTTAGTTGAAATGCTCTCCAAATCTCGAACTGCTGCAATGACCGTCACATCAGACTTTGAGAGATACACTGTTACAATGCCCTTCCCAATACCTGAGATATGTGATTAGCTATATGCCGCAAGATATCTTCCACATTCAAGCTGTTTACCTCTATTCGCACCAGTTATCAACACGGTCTGTAACGAAGACGAAGACATTTGTGGGTCAGAGCGGGGACTAACTCAAGGCGCAACGAATGGGAGTTGAGGGAGAAGATGAGCAGTAAACTCGGGAGCATGGAACGAAGGGGGCAGGTGAGTAAGATGGGGCCCTGCTGAAAGATAAGTGATTTGCCATCTGCTTATCCGGGGAAGGGAACTTATTGCGTGCTTGAGATCCAGGAACACCTTGTACTGTACATTCTTTTGTCCTAGGCCTCGCACAGACCGTTTGTATCGCAGTTTGCATCGCGGTCCGTGCAAGTGGATTCTTTGACCACGATGTACTGTACGGAGTACGAAAAACGACGTGTTGTTGGATAGATCTTTGATCCGTGGGTCCTAACACCTCGGTTTGGTGGATGTGGACGTGGACGAGCAGGTGATTGTGAGGGTGTGGGGTCTAGTTTCCGTTCTGTCATGCATATTGCAAGCACTAATTTCCTGCATACCCGGAGCTGCCTATAAAGTTTATCACCAGGGGTATTGTCAGGCATCGGTTTGATTGGGCTGCAGGCTTGTCGATAACAAAGCCCCCACCAATATTGGAATCCTTAGAATCCTGTGATATAGCCAGACGGGTAAGTTCGAGGTAGCAACTCCGTAAACGAACCCCAAATGAATGCGCCATCTCAAGGACCTAGTTGCATATTGCAATACGCCACACGGACGAGGTTTGAATTCGTATGAATACACACCCTTTCTGTCTTAACCGCCGGCAATATTATGCACCCAAGTAGCCAGCCTCGGCTCCTGCTGTAAGCAATGGTCTATGCATGGCTTACCTTCCAAGTCCGTCTCCTCCGCCGCCTATGAAACAAGGTTGAAATTTTCCAACTCAAATCCTTTTAGGTTTTAATTGGTTATAAATAAATAGTACATCAGGTGATCATAATACCACGTGCGGCCACGCGAAGCAGAAAATGGGGGTTTCAGGGGGTCTGTCCTGGGAGTAAAGATAAAACATGGGAGAAAGGGAGAAAGGGAAGGAGGCCCGAAGCGTTACTTTAAAATATGTTGGTATACCATACGTCTCGTGCAGCAATCAAACATATAGTCCTGCGTAGTGACTACTAATACTGCTTACTTTCACTTCACGTCAAATTTCTATTTTGTCTTTCTTCAATATACTCCAATCGGGCATAACTTTCACACATCTTTCAACTCCCCCAAAATGAGCAGCTACAATTATTCTCAGTCCCAGATGATTGGGCTGGGCGTTGCATTTACTATCCTGCCTGCTGCTTTCGTGGGTGCGAGGCTCTTCGCGAGAAGGATTCAAGGCGCAAAGCTGGGAACTGACGACTATTTGATTATCGTAGCATGCGTAAGTTTGTTTGCAACTCTGGCTCGCTCCTGTATCTCTGACTTCCGAACAGGCTTTTTCAATATCTTGTTGCGTCGTCCAACTTATAGGTGAGGCTATTGTGCTTTCTAAAGAACATCCCACAACTAACGACGTTGCAGCTGCCATTGATGGGCAACTAGGACAGCATCAGACTGATGCCTCGAATGGCATGCCTATATTAGACGATCCAAGGTTCTTGAAATATGAGCGAGTAAGTTGACAATTGCTCGAACGTCAAGCAGAAATTGAAGGCTAACCTCCGACTTCTAGTGCAAATTTGCCCTACAAATGCTTTCCGTAATCGGACTCGGGTTGACAAAGTCCTCTATCTTATTCTTCTATATGAGAATATTCGCAACAAGCTCTTTTCGTCTGGCCGGCAGGATATTGGTGGGCATAGTCACCGCATGGACAATCGCCTTCTTCTTCACGAATCTCTTCACTTGCGTTCCCGTAACCGCCCTGGTCGAACAGTTCTACGGAAACAAATGCATCAATACTCTTCCTATGTGGTATACAGAGTCGGCTACGGATATTGCGCTAGACTTGACCATCTTATCCATGCCTATCCAACCAGTTATGAACTTGCATCTTCCTTTGAACCAAAAGATTGCTGTCATGGGCATCTTTCTACTCGGTGCTACGTAAGTCTTATGATTCACCCATTCTTTCTTAGCCAATTGTAAGCTAATAACTGCAGTGTCTGTGCAGCAAGTGTTACCCGTATAGTAGTCTTCGTTCAAATCGGAAGTGTGCTCCAGATTCATTATAATGACGAGACTTGTAGGTGCTCATCACTATTTGGGAAGGTTCTTTGCTAATTCTTCTTCAGATTATACTTCACCTGTGTTCTTCTGGACAGTTATAGAGCTGGCACTAGGGATAATCGCCGCATGCCTGCCGACACTGAGACCTCTCTTCACTCAAACCAGAAGCCGACCATGGACCAAAATGTCATCTTACTGGAGCTCGTTGTCAAGTCAAGGAACACTCAAGAATCAACAGAAGTCGGGGCTCAGTAGCACTCAGATGAGTCGTTCGAAGGGTTTTGATTCCAGAAGCGACACGGCGGATTCAATGGGGACGCCTTTTGTTCAGACGCACATTGAGGGAATTGAGCTTGATGAGAGTAAGCTACCAAGGGCAGGTGTTATTCGTGTGCAGAACGATATATCCAGTAGCAATCGTTCTTTCAATTAGTATTGCAGGATGCGCCACACCAACCAGCATAAGAGAGTTTCCTGGATATCATTAATTTACTTCTACAACTACATCCTTGACTGTGTCTCTATCATATCCAGCGCTTTTTTGATACACCCGCTTTCTCTTTGACTTCTAAAAATGTCGACTTCTTTGTACATAGCATTGAAGCCCCTTGATGGGCGCAACGGCTCTTAGCTAGCGCCTCTCACTCCCCCCGAGTCTCCGTCGGAGTATCATCAGCTCAGTCGAGAAGTCCTAGCCTAGCAGCTGTATCTGTCGATAAAAGGTCTCTCTTCACTTCGTTCGTCTGCTGTGATATGACTGTGGCCAAAAAGTGTAATCTCTTGTTGTAACTCATATTTGCAGCGGAAGTGTGTGGTCAAGGACTTGGTTAGGAGCTGACTCTACGAATGCTAGCGTTTTCCAACCCTGATAACGAAAAATTCACCTCTTGCTATCTCCACGAGTTCAGAAATGCACACGTTACAAATCCTGACATTCTCTACCTCCACCTCTCGATTTCTTATAAGTCTCCAAAAGAAAAGTAAAGAGCCATCAATTCAGACCAAACTAAAAATGAGCCATGTTTCCTCAGCAACCATATCCTCTCACTTCTCATCTGGTAAAGACCAAGTATAAACAACTTGGTCATCACCGTCAACAGTTTCAGCGCGTTTAGCTTTCTCGTCAGGAAGCGACCAAGTATAAACAACTTGGTCATCACCATCCACGGTCTCAGCGCGCTTGCTTTTTTCATCCGGTAAGGACCAGGTGTAAACAACTTGGTCGTCCCCGTCGACGGTTTCAGCGCGCTTGCTTTTTTCATCCGGCAAGGACCAGGTGTAAACGACTTGGTCATCACCATCGACAGTTTCAGCACGTTTGGCCTTCTCGTCCGGAAGTGACCATGTGTAAACGACCTGGTCGTCGCCGTCGACGGTTTCGGCTCTCTTGAGGTTCACTTGTTTACGTTTAGCTTTTGAAGATTCTTGGGGTTCCTTTAACTCGATGGGGACTTACCATTTCCTGTGGGGAAAGCAGAAGCCAAACTGCCAAGCAGTAGAAGAGATTGGAGGAGTTGAAGAGACTTCATGATGTTTTCTGATGTGAGGTTGATGTGATGTGTTTGGGGTATGGCGGAAGTGAGGATCTCTCAGTTGTTGATAATGTCTGTTAAAGGAGATGGCTTTGCTTATACAAATGACTTCGGGTAATATGTTTCAAAAAACAAAACATTTTAAACAGGCAATCTTCCTAATCTTAATAGCTAGGGAAGTTAATCAAACTAAGCTAAAAAGGAATCTCCTACCGGTTAGATATCAAAGATTCTCACCGCTCGTGTGTCGTTACCGCGTCGTAAAGGGGGGATGGGCCATCGGCCGAACACCTCGCTAGTAGTTTTAAGGTTAAATCTACTCTCTCATTAGGTAGATTTAAATTCTTTCCGGTCAGCCTAGCCATAAAAAGGATTGATCATGATATTTTAATCAATGACCGATAAGGAAAACAGGCTAAAATAAGAGCACAATGGTGAAAGAGGAATTGCCAAAAAGAAATAAAGTGCAAGGTTTATTGTTGACGACTTTTGAGGGGGCAGACCTTATTGATAAATTTACGCTAGCAGGGGGTTCGTCCGATTTGTCCCCCCTCATCTGCATGATACATGAACCATCGGCTTACCATCATGCAAGCAATATACATATTTTACCTTGCTACAAGGTTGCACATATCACGGCAGGAAATTTTCACCAAGCTAAGGTTTGCCGCGTATACTTCGAGCTAGTACTGCGTATGTGTTGGCGGGCTACGAGAATTCGACTGAATGACCCCACGCGCTCTATGCAGGTGGAAGCAAGACTATCTCCCATTTTTATCTCTACGTTCGCATTTTTACCATTTTATGTTTAAAGCTCTTTTCATCTAGAAGTTTCAAGGCAGAAATCATCGCTATCTTCGACAATGGCTCTCTCGTTGTTTTCATCAAAGAACTCAGACAGTTACAGTCCTGTCGAAACCTCTGATAGCGAGATTGGCGAGACTAATATTCAAACCGGAGAGAAAAGAGCAAAACAATGGTCGCGGACTCAAGTCTTGCTCCTCCTTACAGTCAGCATCATCATCTCCAGTATTTCCGCGTTTAGCATTGGGGCTCGTAGTCAAATTCCAGCTGCGCGAGTACTTCTAGGTATGAAATAACTCGAAATTGGAACATGATCAAACGCTAAGCTTGCGGTCTATAGCACCAGCTGGAAACATCCATGCTCCAATGATTTACAACCAGACCTATACGTTACAGCCAACGCCAGAGATCAACGAAGCATGGGATGATTTGTTCCCTAGTGCGTCCAATTCCCCGCCAGCAAAAGTTTACTCCCCAAAACACTGCTAACTCTCATTTCAGAAGGCAAAGGCTTTATACAACACCCTGAAATATCCCCTAACATCTCCGGAATCGCAGTTTTTCACGAGCTCCATTGCCTTGTATGTGGTGTTCTTCCATTATCCTCCCCATCCCATTGTCTCCCAATCTAACTAATACGCCTTCTCCCTACGCAGAATATCCTACGTATCGGGTTTTACGCCGCTCTGAATGGTAATCTCGAAGCTATGTACGAGGTTCACGACCACAACGGTCGACCAGATCCACACCATCTCCGCCACTGTTTTGATTATCTTCGCCAAGCACTCATGTGTGCCGCGGATACCAATTTAGAGCCTGTGGATTTCGAGCTGGGTGGCGTGACAGGGTGGCGCTTTGATAAGACATGTCGGAACTTTGACGAGGTCAAGGAGTGGGCAGAAGTAAATAGGAAGTGGGATGATCAGATTAAGGAATCTGGTAAGGTGTAGTGGTGATTAGTGTTTCTGGAGTAGTGGGTATTTCTGCATCTTGATAGATTATTATGTTTAGCTTTTTCCCAAATATCCGTTGAAATAAAAACTATCAGCAAATGTTTTACAGGCAAGATTTGAATTTTTTTCGAGGTAAACGTAGATTTTCTTTTACCTCTAAAAGCTTGAACAGAGCACAGATGGACGGAGTCTTTCAATAAGAAGTTTACGAGATACTGAGGCTACAACAGCCTATATCTCTAATAGCACATTCGTTTGGACATAATAAAATTCTTCTACACAATGCGAGGGATAGCTTCTATCGGATAATGTTTTTCATTTCGTTAGACTTATGCTTCTAAATAAACTTGATTCAGATCTTAGACATTGTCTTGTTCATCTTTAGAAAGAAGAACACCCTGATTAAAAATCGGTACAGCACGCGCTCTTACCCAAGCCGAAAGACTTTCCCAATTTACACATCGATGGTGCCCGTCAGCAACAGCCGTGAATGCTGGTGGATCTGTATGCAGCCACGTGAAAGTGCTTAGAGACGGGTCTCCTCTGCACATGATGGCTTCCCTCAGCATCTCCATACAATGATCTATTTTCATGTCATTAGCTTTCTAAATTGATGTCTCTGCTTTTCTCTTAGGAGAATCGATATCTTACCAATATGGGCTTTCCATTCCACAAGCTCCTCTGATGTTTCATTGACGAGGTAATGGTCCTTGTAAACATAATGTCTGATTTTTTTCTGTTACATATTTTAGCATTCGCCATCAAGAAATTCCTACACTCTTGGTGTTCATTTCTTCTCTCAGGGAAATATTTCCAGGAATGGCCCAAAAAGGGTATGAACCACTTACCAAACAATGTAGCTCATGCCAAACTCCCATCTCAGTAGCGTATCCCGATCCATCAGCTAGAGGAATAGACGTTGTGTTATAGTAATCCAGATCCTCCTGTGGCGCTGAAAATCTGATATCTGATCATTTGCAAAGTGTTAATCAAGGCCACATCATGAACTTATGCTCAACTCTCGACTCGGAGAATTTACATACCTTCAAATAGCTCATGCCATGCGCTCTCAAGTTCTGGTCGCGGATCTCCTATAAACGGATTTCCCTCTAAAGCTACAGGAAATGTTCGTGTTTCGTACTTCACTGCTGAGCTTTCAGCGAGCGCTGTGAATTTTATCAGCCTCTTGTACTCGTACACGCAATTTATCTTATGGGGGTTCACCTACAGGGGAATAGATCCGACGGAGGGCGATCAAGACAATTACTAGATTCCGTCTGTCGGTGATAAAGCAATGAAGATATTATGACCAGAGGCACATAAGCTATTATCAACAAGAAAATCGATACATTCACAAAAGTCAACCGGGAACAAATACCACGGCGCTTGTGCTGTAATTGAAACGAGCTGATGGTCTCTTTCGAATCATTGTCTTGGTTTTGACTCAGAAGATGTTGCTCTACACCGAAATCCTTTTCGTGGTCCATGGCCCGCTGATTTTTCGTAGGCGTTGATGGTTTCAAAAAAAGATGCGTCTTTACTCCGTACTTCGGAACCGTCTGGGTATGAAAAGTGCAATAGCACTTATCGAGTAGTAATCTCGAGGTTGACTAAGGACACACAATTACCCGTTTTAGTGAACGCATGCAAGCAAATATTTGATTCGTTTGTGGTATGAGGTACGGGTGTAACCACCCACGCTAGCGAAGATGTCCTTGTTTGTTAGATGTAGACATACAGCACTCCGGAGATCTTCCCTCATGTGGAAGGTAAGGATGGCAGATTTGGGGCATGTTGACAAAGCTTTCCTCGAGCTTCTTGGGTCAAGATTCAAGCATTTCAAAGTTATAGTGATACAGGGGTATACATGGGTACGCTTTGCTTGGCATGCGATGCAAGATAAAATGCAATGTTGTGAAGAGATCTTTATTCTGCTTATGTTTCATTCTACGGCACATAGCCTCGTTTAGGAAATGTTTGAGACATGTCAAGCGTATCAAGTTTGAGTGTCTAGCTTACTACGGAAGTTCGAAAGTAGGTGCACGGAAGTCCCCGCCCCGACAGCCCTACCTGCAGGTTCCATACTTTGCTCCGTACTCAGAAGCTCAGACCGGTGACCGGAACGCCAGCGGCGTAAAAATGGTCTGTGCGTGGGGTTCTTGTTGGGGATGAAGCAATTCGGTAGTCTTGTATGGAAGGAAGGCTCAGCGAGGTGCAGCCAATAAATATCATTCAGGATAAGAGCTCCGAAAGAAAGCTTTCCGCACAAGCGGGAGGCCTTGTATAGCCCATGTCAGATCCACTTCTTAAACAGCTGCAAGCACTTGAAGGTCATGTGCACGGAGTAGACAACTCAGTATTACCCCTGTGTCATCTTCCGTCGTACAGATTACCTGCATATTTGGGGCCTGTTCGCTAGGTGGATCAGGGTGTATATCGGACGAACCCCTCGTCACCTACGGAGGTAAGTAGGTAGTTATTGTCCGTGCTACTCATACTCGCTGCCGAGAAGGCTAGAACTACAAGGGTCCTATAAGCTACAATAATGATTTTCTCAAGGGGTCGAAATGGAACTCGCCATTTACCAATATTTGACTCCTATGGTGTTATATTAGTGTTATATGGCCTTCTCCGCAAAAGGAACCTAGTTTGCAGTTGCCTTTTCCTTAAGCTCCTTGACTATATGAGTTAATCAAATCGCCTACATGATCCACTATAGAATAAATAGGGTCAATTTAGTGTTAGAAGCAGTTGTATAGCTCTAACGATGTAGGCTAAGCTCTACAGTTTCAAACGTTTTGGAGTCCTCCATAGCAACATGTGATCAACTACTGTCAATTACTGCAGCAAGGGTTCATCGGATGAGTTTCCCCCACATTTAATGTGCACACGACGTATGCAGTAAAGTATGTTGCGCTAATGCCGGGCGGGCTAGGAGATTTGCCCCCCTAAAGTTACCTGCAGATACTCCGTAAAGCGAGGGGCTAGGGGCGGGGTGGAGTGGGGTGGAGTGGGGTGTCTGTGCGTTCAGGTTACTGTATGTTCAGGCTTCACTAACTCACTCGCTCTCGCCTTTGGGCTGCATTTGTAAATGCATGCAATGCAATGGGGTTTCAAGAGTCCCTATCTGAAAATCGAAAACCTTCAAATAGTTATAGCCTAAATCTGAGATCCATAAGAAGTAATATAAAACCATTTTTCTTCTACCACCGACTTATATGCCGAACTCCCTGCCTAAATGCACAGACTTAATTTATTTAGGCTCGGCTCGTTAGTGCTGCACATGAAGAACGACCCGCACAAGACGACATCACAGCCAAATGTCACTGGGGCACCCTTGAATTCAGGCACGATTGTTCCTGATGACTTGTTTAATCGCAACTATGTAAGCCCTCCTGAAAGAGTAGTGAAACTCAAGCTTCATTTAGTATGATATCTGCAGCCTGCTCAGCAAGGGCATAGAGTGTCGCCTGTGGATGGCCACCAATCGGCACCGGGAGCACGCTGCCATCCACCACCCGCAAGCCACCAACACCAACAACTTTCAAGTCAGACCCCACTACTGTCCCCATTGCTGCCGTACCGGCTGCGTGCTTGTGGGACATGCCCGAGGCTCTGATTCGCTGCTCGATTTCCTCATCCAACGAGCTAGGGGAAAGCTCAGCTTGCCCTGGTGGCGCTACCTCGCCTTCAATATACTCTTTACCCGGTGCCGTCTCTAGCATTATCTGCAACATCCGCCGAGTCCCATAGATAAGGCAGGCTACATCTGCCTTAGTGCTGTAGTAGTTGCTGGTTATAAGCGGCAGGTCTGAGGGCGAGGCCGATGCAAGTGTAACAGCACCTCGAGACGTGGGCAGGAGAAGCATGATTGAGCTCGCGATGAAGGTGCCGTTCATCGGCAATCCAGGAATACCCGCAGGTGCATATATGACTGATGACTCGATGTGACACCCCCCGGCCTTCAGAAATGACGAATCACTATCCTGCAGAAATTTGGATGGTACTCTTTCGTTCACAACCCAGTCGGTGGGCATGCCTTTAAAGTATGCAGGTTTGTTCCAGTTGGGGTTGCCCATGGCTAAACCTTCCTCTGGATGGCGAACTTTCCACAGCTGGAAGTGTGCGAAGTGGTCGAACAAGTTCTGACCCACTCCTGGTGCATCGTGAACAACCTGTATTCCGAGCGCAGACAGAGCTGACGCAGATCCAATACCTGACAGCAGCAAGACCTGAGGAGTTCCAAATGTGCCAGCAGATAATATGACTTCCTTATGGGCCTTGATAAACCTGCCATCGCTGAGTTGAACACCGGACGCTTCCGGCCTTTCCTCCTTGTCTTTAGAAAATACGATGCGGTCAACACGCTTACTTGTAATGACTGTGACGCCTTCGATTCCATACGCTTTCTGAGCAGGTTGTCGCTGTCCATCTCTCCAGTTCTCAAGGTATTCTGAAATTCCTTCCGTGGAGCCGACAGGATCGGGATTGTATTTCACTCCAATATCGGTCCAAGCCTTCAGTAATGGCTCGCGAAGGCCGTACTGGCGATCGGGATCGCTGGCCGAGGTTGAGATGATGTGAATTGGACCCTCGAACCCGTGTTGCTCGGGATTGGCCTTCTTGTCAAAATATGTCTCGGATTTCTTGAAGAAAGGAAGCAGACCGGCATAGCTCCAGCGAGAATCGTCGACGATTGCACCCCACGCATCGTAATCAGCGGCATTCCCACGAGACCAGCCGGCGTAGTTGACTACAGTTATTAGTAGCGTGTTCCCCAAGATCAAGTAGTCTTCTGAATCCGCAACATAGCAAGTCAGAGGAGGGACAAAGAAAAAGGTTGGTTACTAGTACTGCCACCTCCAAGAGCTTTCCCAGCATTGTTGATATGGACTCTGTTATTTGTTGTGGTATCAGGAAGACTTGGATACGCCCAATCTAAGTCAGACCCTGTAAGAGCAAAGCTGCCCAAGGGGGAACTAGCATTTGGGTTATCAGAAGCATCTGGTCCCCCTTCAACAATGATGATATTGAGCGAAGGATTGCCTTGATGTAGTCTTGCTGCCAGTGCGCAGCCAGTGAGCCCTCCGCCGACGATAATGTAATCTGCTTCTGTCGCCGACATGGCTTGCTTGTACGAATTATCTGATCGTATGTGTTGTACGGCTCTTTGATGTAAAATTCAAATACCGGTACTTTCTTTTTGTGCAATGGTGTTGTGCGAGCTGAAATTGAACAAAGTTGGTCTTGTTATCTCTACAAACCAAAAAGATGACAAGGGCTTTATAGCCGTGGGTAAATTGGCCTCCTCTCTCGGTCTATAAAAAGACTGGTTGGAGCAAACGAGTTTTAAGTGCGTTAATTCCGCTGACTGTCTCATCCATGGAAAGCCCCTGTTGGTGGCCATTCACGTGATAGCGTAAGGCAATGCGATACCCTCTCTAAGAGCAAAGACTTAGCCGGTGTAACACTCCATTCTACCTCTTCGGTTTGTTACATTGACCCCTCGCTTACTTCCCAGCCCCTATCATTGTGCGTAGCTTTCAGAATGCCAGCGGTATATCCAAGTACCGAGTAAGCCCCCCTTTTCTTCTGATGTGCTAATTGCAACCCAACACGGATGACAAACACCAACCAACACCCATCTTTAATATGGTTTCTTAAACGGATGCTTCTGAGTAAAATATGATCTAGGGGCAATATAAGAATTCCCAAGGGAGCTCTTCCTTTCATTCATGCAACTCACCTGGAGGCCTAGCAACATTTCACCCCACCTGCATTCATCTCATCTCTTCCAGGCTCCAGCATAGACTGGTTTTGGAAATCCTTGCATTGACTTTAAACTCTCCCGCTTTTTCTTAATCGATGACATAATAGTTGTGATCTTTAGGCAGGTCGGTCGGCCAATTAAGCTACCTGAAACATGACATTCTTTCAAATATAAGGCTTCTTGCAGACTCTATTTGCGGTATATTCAAAGAACAATTTTTTAATGAAACCAGACACTTCTGTATCTTAATTACTTGGTCCAGACACCTCAGCTAATGATTTAATTATTCTAACCAACAAACCAGAGACTTTCACTTGCACCAGATATTCTAAAGCAGGTTTAACGAAAACCACTAGAAAATTATCAAAGTCTTAATACATCACGCTATAGGGGAACTATTTATACATCTTCCATTCAACCTTAGTAGCTTCTCTAAGAATAAGAATATTAAACTGAGAGAAATGGGTTCATATATGCTGACTAACGCCCTAGTTCGACGTATATAAAGGCTTTGGTGACGTGCCATATGTGAATAGAGGGTAAGGATCCCGGGATCCATACACGTGATATCGCTATATTGGAATATAACGATGTGTGTATTGTGTGATATGTAGAAGGTTATGTGTCAACTACGCTAGAGATCGTGTTTTACCTGTGTGTCTGCTGACTAAGCAATATCAAAATCCTGGTGGTCGAACACGCTAACCTGTGACCATATTTTACTTTACGCTTGGAAATCATTTGGAGGTTTGGAATCTATTTGTTACCTCACTAGCTTATAACCATTATAAAGTGTCTAGATCAAGTATTCAATTTGAATATGTCTAACCGTAGAACTAACCGGTAAAACAATCAATTTACTATAATGGCCCTGCTGCTATAATCCTTCCATGATGGTCCTTGTCTTCATCTACCTTGGTAGGTAATCCTACACGGAAAGCACTTGCTCCCTTGAAACCACTCTCCACTTTCAGGGTGTCATTTCACAGACAACCTTCGGGGAAAGGGTAATATCGCCGTCATCTGTACTTGCGCTCGAAGCACACGACACTACTTCTCCGTTTTGGGCGTCAGCGACACAAGCAATGGTCCTTCCAGGGCAGATGACTTTTCCAGGTCCACTTTGAGTGCCTGTGTATTGGCAGCCACTTCCAATTGCCGAAGGTAAATCAAAAGTGCCTGAGGGCCAAGGCACGTTTCTGATATCTACTTTGTCCGTTTGCTTTATCTTATCGTCCTGAAATACTTGAGCCTGTGAGCTGCCGCAAACATCAATAATTATTCCGGGTTTTCCGAGGAATACTGTCCATATGTTTGAGGTGACAACCGTTTTGTGCTCCAAGTGGAAAAATTCAAGCCGGACTAGTATTGTAGGAGTAGGTAGAGGCGGTGAAGCACTACTCCGTTTCAGGGTCGTGGATCCTAGAGTAGTTGTTGGTTTGGTGCAACTTTCAGGTAAAGCTTCAGTGGTCGTGGGGCATGGTGTGGTTGATTTGAAGATCCATTGACAGTTCACAAGTGTGCTACCAACGCAAACTGTATTTGTCAACTTTGGAAGTACACCTGAGAGGTATCCTCCATCCGAATCTGTCAGAATCGAGCTACTAGCTTTCGGCAAATGGCTGCATGAAGTTGATGGTCCTCCACACGAAACACTTTTCCCACCCAAAGTATTTGTTTCATTTGAATTTGAAACTATCGAGGCAAAGTTCAGGCTACTAGATGTCTTGGCCGTCAAAAACGTTGTAGGCAGATACGACGTGAAAAAAGAATTGCTGGCTGAATTGCTGGCTGGAGGCATATTTAGATGAGAATTATTAGATGTTGACGAGACACCAGTCGTAGGAATGGTACCAGGAGTTGCGGTTGGAGACGTGGTATCTGATTCGGATGTTGTTACTGGTGGTGGTGGAAACATATCCTGGAGGCTGTACTGGACATACATTGAGGCATAATCCTGGTCAGAGTATTCTGATAAGAGGGATGAATAGGCAACTTGATCGAAGTTGAACTGGTCTGTTCCTGGTGTCGAGATGGGTGGATTCCAGATGCAATGATCCGACGAAGAAGAAGAGCTCGAAGATCCACTCGAAGATTCAGAGCTAGAAGACGTAGACACCGATGTATGAGATGTAGTAGGCTCTTCCTGTTGACTGGATTTGGTATCAGAATCTTTGTCATCCTCCGTCTGCGGAGGATCATCGCAGTCGCCCGATAGCTTGATGCCGAATATCTTAACACAAGGAAGATGAAAATTTGGCAAGCCAGGAAATCCTGGTATTTTAAAAGATACATGTGGGACCATTGGAAGATTCCAGATGATAATACCATTTGATCCACATCCTTGACATCCAATGAGTACTGGCACAATGGTCGACGACTTGTCTTCCGACCTTGATGTAGTCAACCATGTATTAGTCGGCCAAGGTGGATCGGTAATTTTGAGCGTCGAGAGATTGGGCGGCACATCTGTCATGGTCGATGTGATCAGGGCAAGCTCTGATATCTTTGATGGATCAATTACTGCCATTATCGACGTACTTGATGTCGTAATGCTACTACGCAGGCCGCTGAAAATTCCGCTGTCCCTAGTAGTCAAAGCAGATGGCGAAGGTACCGTGCCTAGTAAACTGGGAGAATCAATGATAGGTCCTGTTGTATTTTTTGCGCTCGAAAACCTGTTCTTGCTGAGTGAGCGGGCCCTGGTTATCGATGAGTTGGAGAATAAAGAGGCCTTTATGGTAGTTGAGATCACCGACTTGTGGTTGCTCATTGCATCTGGGTTCGTCGAAATTCCGCTTGGACTCATCAATATTGGGTTGCTCGATTGAAGGCTCACAGGAGCCGACAAGGTGGAAGGTGGAATATTGATACGCGTAGCGTTCGTGCCACTTGAAGAGAAATGGAGAGATGAAGTGCCAGTCGGCGTTGTTCTTTGATTTGTACTGTGCAATGTAGTGGCGAAGTTTGACTGAGAATTGCTGCTCGACATGTTCAGCCAGCGAATTGATGAAGCGTCGTTGAAATCTGTGATAGCCTCAGATTTAGTTGTATATGAGCATGAAGCATCGTTGCAGGAACCGGCAGATGATGCTAGAGTCACCATATACTCCAGGTTCAGTAAGCATAAAGCGAAAAGCAACATGTTGAGAAAAGAAACTGTAAGAACCGAGGAAGATTATCCGGGGTGAATAATCAAACGAGCAATGCACTGGATTATGGCAAAATGAGACAGAATAGGAAAACTTAAAGAGATAAAAGCCATGGTGCTGGATGGACGTTCAATCACCAAAGGATCCAGTCAGTGGATCCAGTAATGGCGAAGCACTTTCGATTACTAGTCATGTACAGTACTTGAAAATTCAGGGTTCAATATGACAATCAATGAAAATGAAAAGGATTCAAAGTTATCTATCCGTCCGAGGCACCAACAATACAACTACAGCCTCAAAGGAGTGGCCCTCATGCGGCCCTATCTGTAATGAGAAATTGTGCCGTCAATAAGCACCAAGTTTTCGAAGTAGGTATTAGACCCCCAATTGATATAAGGCGCTGATTCGTTCAGTAACACTTTACGATCCCAGTACTTAGTATTTTGCATCCTCATTTTCAACAAACTGGCCATAACCAGACCCTCCCAGCTGCGCCATCCAACACTGTAGTACGCAAGCGGTTGGAGATGAAAGTGATACCTGATGCCCACCCAACAGGCCGCATTTCTTCCATAGTATGGTTTCAGATCAAGAGACCTTTCAAAATAAACGATAGGCTGATTTCTACCAAGGTAGGATATCAATGCTGCCATACCGGTAATGGCTTTAGTGCGGTCCAGGTTCGCTGCAGATTATACCGGTGTTGTAAAGTGGCCTATAAACAGTGGGTCAGGGGCCCGCAAGCCATTCCCTACTTCTGCAGGTTGAAGTTGGAATCAACTTCCCAAAATACTTGGGGCTGAAACTTGCAGACACGAACCCCGAGTTCGAAAGACAAGGCTGTGCGCAATTTTGGGTATCAAATATTGCCCTTCATATTTAATATATGGAATACGGTCAAGTCATACTAATTCATAGATCTGGTCTCATACTCGCTTGAAGTGTGTTTCACGCCCCCCTAAAATTCTAAATAAGTCCACATACTCAAGATGGGCAATTTTAATACCCTGGGTCATTGAGCCATTAAACTAAGATTATAACCAACATCGAAATCCCATGAATCCTTTGGAGGATTGTTGATCATGAGAAGATTGTTGGTGAAAAAATCGGGTGCATCCTCATTCGTCTTCATTGCTAAGTTATAAGATCATCACTGTAGGTCTTACGCATTTTCATTCTGTGTCAGTAGTAACTTCCAAGAAGTCTCTGCTTTGAACCCCTATTTACTTCTCCGTTCCGCCATCTTTTATCCTTGGGAACAAAGTATTCTCTAGTTCTACCCTTCTTATCACAATCGAAGTTTGCACCTTTCACTGTACATCTTGCAGATATTTCGATCGCGCACACTGCGCATCTCTGCCTTTTCATCCAACAAATCAGTATATACACACCATTTCTGGCTGGCGCTTCTGAAGAAGATGCGTCGACTGTGGCTTCTATTTAGCATCACTGCTTTCACGCAAGTTGCAACCGGGGTCAAATGTAGAGACATTAAGTGGCCTGACGGTCATGGTAATGATGAAGAGCCTAGGGAGCCGACCGATCCTCCATTTCCAGACCCCTTTTTACCTGGACAAGGTTGGGATATTGTCCGAGCTCAAGACTGTAAAGTACGGTTTCAGAAACCCGGAGATAGAGGATCAGATCCAAATGCAGCTAGAATCACAACCACCAAATGGACCGCGATTCCAACACAAGTCAAATATACAAAAGACCATTATCATGGGGATTCCGAAAACATCATGCTCTGGTTGCCATTTAATCTCGAAGCGTTTCAATATGTAGGTGTCCTGACGAGAGCAGACAGTCTGCATTTTACTCCTCAGTTCGAGCTGTTATCGTCAGACACTGTCTTGTCCATAAGTAAGTCCCTCAAATTGCAAATTCTTATCTGATCATTATCTCATCAATGGCAGTACTACCTTCAGGTGTCTGCAAGCTGCAGAATGTTGATGAACCACCATCAGTTCGCAACCAACCAAACATGAAGAGAGCAAGAGGTTCGGGGATAAATGGGGAGATTTTACTGTCTGACTATGCCTATAGTTCTCTCCTTCCGGCATCTTGGGCGATCAAAGCAAAGATGGTGAACAATGGACAATCACAGGATGTTCGAGAGAAGAGAATGTGGATGACTGCTGAGAAAGTCGACCCAAATGAATGTGTTGTCATTGATTTTCGCACTATACCATTCTGAAGTCAGGTTTCTCATAGCACTATAGAAGCTATGATAGAACCACGTCTAAGGGTCCATCGCTGACTGATAAGAAATTGACTTCAATTGGGCATTTGATTGGTAAAAGTAGTGTTTAGAAGATATGTATATATATATATTCTCTGGTATATACCAGGCATTTTTAATGCGAAATTCGCCCTCGTAATAGGCAACTTCTATGTAACTGGATCCTCCGTAGTCATATTCGTGGGAAAGATGGTATTATGTTGAACTTTTCTATTTAAGATTTGTCTTCATCCTCACATGCTGTAAAAAAAAAGTATTTCAGAGTAGATGGGTGTTTATTTTGAGCTTTCCCTTCCATCATGTGGTTTCGAATTGTTATTATATTTCATTCATATTTATATTCGTGAAGATTTCGGACATAAAAATGCAAGAAAAACAACCAGGGCGCTAAAAGCAACGATCCCAACGACGCTAACTCGGGTAGGCTCCCGCTACTGTACCTACTTCTTTCAGCTCGGTCTGCACGGCGCGGGCCAAGTGCCGTACTTGCAACAGACCCCAACTGCCCGCCATCTGGTACACCAACACACTTTACATTACAACATTGGCGCAGCAGGAATCCTACAGAATCTTTTTTTGCATACCAAGGCATCAGCGCGTCGCATGGGTCAGTGCATTCTTAAATAGACAGGCCCGCCTATGTTCATGGCCGGCCTTCATTTGCATGTCGCCAAACCAGATATCACGTCGGTTGAAGCAACTCCTTACCCCAACACTCTACGAAGATGTCCGACTGCCGCTTCTACTTAAGCGATGAAATTTCAAATTTGATACTCAGGCAGGTGCGTCAACAAAAATCCAACTCAAGCAGGCATTATGAAGACGTAAAACTAAAACCTAATAGGTTTATCTTACCAGCCCAAATGACTTGCAGAATCTCAGCCAAGTTGCCAGTCGTTTCTACCGAATTGCTACACCAATTTTATCTGAATCGCTCGTCTTCACGGCTCCCAGATTGCAAAGCCTATATGCAGATACTAGATTGAGGAATCTCCAATCCAACATAGTTTTGTGTACACGCCACATCACAATTCAGGGCGAATATCCCGACTGGAATATTTTAGCCGATCTTATTTGTCAACTGAAGCATCTAGATTCAATTCGGTATTGTTTCTCGTGAGTCTATCACTTGAACCAGCTCTAACCTGCGTTAAACCAGATGGAAATCGTGGGACAAACCTTTCCCAGCGATAGTTCGTGAGCGTCTAGAGGCAAATTGGCCCGACACTCCTCTTTATATTGAGAACCTTCCAATTGGTCACGAATCAATTGATGTGGATATACAGCAACATGACTTGGATATTATGGACCGGCTTTTTGGTTGCTCCAATGTCCATGTTATCAAAGCTGATATCAATTATGAGCACCCTATATCAACCAGACGATTTAAAGAAGTGTTACTCAGCTGTCAAAACTTGGAAGTTTTACATCTCCATATCCCAAGGATCAATGGAGTGACGGAATGGGGATCCAGTTTCGAGACAAATGACTTCGGCGTCGAAGAATGCGATAGACTCCCACCGTTGCGAGAACTTGTTTACGAAACACGCCATTCATGGATATCGAACTCAATGATACCAAGCACCTTTTGGAACTGGTCGCAAATCCGCCACTTAGAGCTTCGAGGGCAGCTGATGTTCAATTTCATTCGGTCCATACGAGGTCAGATTACGCATCTTGAGATACTAAAGGTCGAGAATTTCTGTCGAAACGTCTCATATGCTTATTATGATGTGGTAACAGATGTTTTGAACGACTTCGTCTCTAAAATTCAAGGCTTAGTGGAACTTGAACTCGTGAATCCAACCACTCACCTCCCTGTTTATATCATACTTCAGCAAAGCGATACACTGCAAAAATTGCGTTTCCATGGCCCAAGGCGTTGTTCTGCCCCATACTCGATGATTTTAGAAACGCAAACATTCTCAGTCGAGGAATTGGACTTGATCAGAGCTTCATGCACGAAACTGTCTTCTTTGACTATTGGCTTCGATCTCACAGATGATTTGGTACCACATCTTCTATTCAAACATGTTTATGATGCTAACTTTCTCACAGCCTTATGGGTTTCTTTCTGCTCTGGCAAGGTTCGACAGTCTTACCACTTTTCGTCTCTATGCAAATAGAATCCCAGGGTCTTTTAATTACACTCACCGCGCACACCTTCAAGCCGATATCGCTACCTTCCATCATCTGGCCTCGTACATCTGGAACTGCACAACGAGCACTGCCTTAACAGATATTGAGGTTGTATTAGGGGAGCGTTCAATGTCTCTTGTGGGCCAGAGACAAGCAGAAGAAAGCGAGCGGCCCGATATCCTATTTTCGTCCCGTAAACTGGGAAGTGGCGAGATCATATTTGAAAACAATAGTCGTGATGTTGTGGATGTCGGCTGGGAGGAATATTTGGACGTTGATAAATTAAGCAAGAAGCCCGGACTTACTTATCCTCATGATCTTGACGCATGGAACAAGCTTGCCGATGAAGCCAATCAAATGATGAATGGAACATTTGATGACGATGGAGACGATGTAGCCAGTCTGTTCGGTAGTTCACCCGAGCCTGGGCTGGACGTAGGGCCATAAGTGCTACAGCGGTTGTAGAAGAGTATCTCCCGCTTGAATCGAACGGTTAGACCACAATATTTATTGAGGCAAAGGATATTATCCGCATTGTGAGACTTACAGGTTTCCCAGGCCTTTCTTGAAACATATATACTCAAAGGGGGTCAAAAGGCAAGCCTATACCTCTTGATGCTTACATGTTTCATCAATACTAGGTAAGATTACATATGCCGGTATGCGAGCCCGGGTTTTTAACGTAGGTCAAAAAAAAAGATTACAACTTACATCCTGCTAATAAAAATGTCTCCTGCTTACTACGCTAAATCTGGTCTTTTCCGACTCTGCATCCCGTCGAGTTTAATCCCGCACTTCTCATGTCTTCAACTCCGTATCCGCACTCGAAACCTTTATTAGGACAGCACAGCCCCTCTACTGGCACAATTTCCGACTCACATTTATCCAATAGAAAGGTCAAATCTTATCAGATGATCTGATATCCGAACACCTCCGCCTAGCCTGCCGCGTCAAGCTGATGCTTGGGGGGAAGTGGGGCCTTTTACATAGTAAGATCCGGTTTCTATGATAATTTTCAGGGCTTGTATAGAATTCTTCGTATCTCAATAATTAGTATTTCCGGCTCTTTTCTGCCTTTTGGGGCTCGAAGTCCGATGTCGCATTATAATTTGTCTTTTCTATCCCTATCCAAGTCTCGGGAGTCCGGACTTATCAGATGTTGCCCGTGAAGTGCATTTAGTATCCCAATCATCCTCTCGTTACACTCTGTTCTATAAGTTGCTTCTCATCCCGCGTATTATCGAGTCTATCTGTAGCCCTCATTTGCACATCTTTCCTTCGCTTGGTTTTATACTCAGCCAGTGGCTAGAGCTATCATAGACTCAACCGTGTATCTTAGCAACATGACAAATAAAAAGGAGCTAGAGGTTTCAGGAGGCTTAGGCTATTTGTCAGAAATCAAGGTCGAGGAAAGTGTGGAAAAGCCAGACACCGAAAAAGAGGATCTAGAAAAAGGATGGAAGAGTACAACGGTCAACCCCGAACCCCAGGACCCAAATTTAGTACGTCTGTCTTCTTTCCTTTCTATTTCACGCTTCAATTGGAGTGAAACGTGTCTGACTTATTTCAGGTCACTTGGGATAACGCTGCAGATCCCATGAACCCTAAGAGTTGGCCCATGAAAGACAAGTGGATTGTTACGCTTGTCATCTCGCTGTTTCTACTAGCAACCTTAATGTCCTCAACAATAATTTCTCCTGCGTTACCTGACATTGCAAAGAGTTTGGATATGACCAGTGATGTTCAAATCCAAACCACAATATCTGTTCTCGTGCTTGGTTATGCATTCGGTCCGTTGTTCCTCGCACCCTTATCTGAAATGTATGGACGAGTCATTGTAGTCCAGTGGTCAAATGTCTGGTTCGTTATCTGGAGCAGTGTAAGCGGATTTGCAGCGACAAAAACTCAAATGATTACGGCTCGCTTGACGGCTGGTATCGGTGGGAGTGCAGCTTTGACGGTAAGTCAACACTTGAAAAGTTTCACATCATGTCATGCTGACCATATCTCAGATTGGTGGTGGAATTGTAGGTGATGTATGGAAACCCGAACAGCGAGGAAGATCATTGGCATTGTACAATTTTATTCCGCTGCTTAGGTCCTTCTGTCGGTCCTCTAATGGGGGGTTATATTGCGCAGCGAGCTTCGTGGCGCTGGTCCCTCTTTACTGTCGCCATATTCGAAACGGTTCTGGTCATTCTATCTTTTGCTACTTTCAAGGAAACCTATGCCCCTACTGTCCTGAAACGAAAAGCCAACGCCCTTCGAAAGGCCACCGGAAACCTTAACTTCTACACTAAGCACGAGAAGGAAACCCCCGCACTCTTAGAACTACGCTCTCTCGGCCTACCAAACTCCTCTTCACACATCCAATAATCCAAATTCTATCCATATATGGTGCTTACAGTTTCGGTCTCCTTTACATTGTTCATACCACCTTTCCCAAACTATGGACCGAACGTTACCACGAATCTGTGTCACAGTCCGGACTCAACTTCATCTCGCCATCGGATTTACAATTGGAGCACAAGTCGCAGGCCTCATCACAGATCGCAGTTTGGCAACATCTGCGCAAGGAAGCAGCGATAGCCAACCCCACTCGAAGCGGTTCTGAACCAGTCATTATCCCAGAATATCGCGTCCCACTTATGGTTCCCGGGGCCCTTCTCGTACCCATCGGCCTCCTAATATACGGTTGGTGTGCACAATCCCATACACACTGGATTGGCCCCAATATTCGTATTGCAATCTTCAGCGCTGGGACGAGCGTAGGGACGCATTGCCAGACTGCTTATGTCATTGACGCGTATCCGGATCACACGGCTTCGGCGCTTGCGGCAATTGCAGTGATGAAGGATTTTGCGGGTTTTGGGTTCCCGTTGTTTGCTCCGCAGATGTATAAGGCATTGGATTATGGATGGGGAAATACGTTGATCGCGGGAGTGGCTATTCTTCTTGGGGTCCCCATGCCATGGGTCTTGTGGAAGTACGGGGCCAGGATTCGATCAAGTTCAGGAGCAATTTGACTGTTATAAAAAGCCCAACACGCAGGAGTTTAGAACCAAAGGACATGCTACAATACAGGAGAAATAAGTATGGTCTTCCAATAATCTCCTACGTGCTCCTTTTAAATTGTCTCTATTAATATGGAATATGTGTTCTGCGTTCATCGCGATTTCGAGCGAAGTGTTTCAGATCGAAAAGGGGGGTCAAGCACGTGACTTTATACAAAATATCAATTGAACATATACTAATTAGGGAGGATACTGTATTATATCTGAGGTGCCAAAGGCCTGGAAAAAAGTAACAGATGAATCAAAGCTCAAAATTACATTAATTAGGTAGGAGTCAGACCTATGATTCTGGTCATATATATAACTTAGTATCAAGACAATTACCTCGCGTATTATCTTTTGGTAACTCAATCACTCATCATAGTCGCCCTAATTAATGCCAGACTTGACCATAGATAGAACTATAGGTGCTCCACAATGAAGCACTTTTAATCACTCAATCAGAAGACTGAAATTTTGCTGGTTTAAAGAAGCCACAAGGGGGGATCCCAAGAAGGAATTGTGAATTGCTTTCACATATATGCCCTTCTCACATAAAGCAAGCCAACTCACAATAAACAACTCATTGGCTACACACTCTCAGATGCCACCAAACCCCTATCAATGTCCATTGAATCTCACAAAGATAGATCTGGGAAAGTGATTTTCATCTATAAAAAGACCACCGACGATCTATCACAATTCGAATGTTTTGAATATATTCAAAGCTAGCTGGACTGGCTAAATTGCCAACCTCACAAATATAAAGTTGCTACCCGTGGCGACCACGACCTTCTTCTGGACCTAGAGTTTGTGGACCAGTTTTCAATTTCTCCAACAGCTTGGTTTCTCGCGCTTCGATTTCAAATGGGGCGACATGATATATCTCAACAGGAACTCGATCATACTTGATTTCGGAAACGGACGGCCATTGAATATGTACGGCTTCCCATTGACGCAACAATTTAGAACAAGCGCATTCAGGTAACCGCCTATCCGTGACGTCTGGTCAAATACCATCCCTCTATGAACACATATGGTACTCACTCATAGGCCATAGCCCACCCAAATAATATTTTTAGACCACGGTTGGGTGATTTTGATCATATACATGCTAGATACGGCGAAGAAGCTGTTGCCTTCGGCGGTGTGGAAAAGCCTATGATGATATTCGACTTGGGGAGAGGCGTTTCTGCTGTGCTTTGGATAGAGATCCTGGTGGCTACCCAGCGTTTGATAAATCTCTTTCCATTATGGAAGCTAAAGGAGAATATAGAGGCTATGACGCTTGTTGATGCTCCCACTGTTGGTGGTTCCCAGAACTAGTTCTGCTGGCTGGCAATCAAAATGGAAATCTAAGACATCTGGAACTAGATGAAATTAATTTCTAGCATTATTTCGACATTTGGTCAAAGCTGAAGTCTGCTCTGGGCTCAGTTGCCTTGGCAAGGATGTATATCTGTCAGTTGTTGATGCGCCAACGGCAGCAAGAATAGGGGTTCAATCGAGAGGAAGGCTTAGCATGCTCGGACAGACAATGAATAATGGCATCGACGAGCGTTCTTCTGATTTTGTGTATGTTGAAAATCACATAACCTTTGGCTATATTTGATTAGTGCAATAAGAGTTCACATGAGCACATGGACTTTACCAGGAGCCAATCATTTTCAGCGCTGCGGGAGCTGCATCACAATACCATGCGGGTCTCAGCCTCTCTAGTGCACAGCCCCATTTCTACCTTCACCATCCTAAGGTTCTCAGCCCATCAGTTAATGCAAGTAACGAAGCATAGCCTTTAATTCATCTCCATCGATAAAATATGCAGCTCGCGAAGGAAGTCGATGCCCTCCTTCCATTTCAGTGACTTCTAGATCGTTATCGCAGCCCAGCTCGCAGTACTTCCCGCAAGGCTGAGAATCATATTGTAACTCCCATCGCCATGCGTATCTTCATCCGCAACCTAGATGACTCCCGGTCACAGCTGGAGCTTGAAGTCCGTCTTGAAACCACGGTAGACCAAATCAAGCAAACGATATATGAACAATGGGGCATCCCACCAGTAGACCAGCGACTGCTCTACTCGGGCAAGGTGACAGGAGAGTTAACGAGCCTGAATAACTACGGAGTACATCATGGTTCGAGTATTACACTAGTCAACCGGAAGCGCAAATCGCAGAAGAGGCAAAATGATAGCTTTGGCGCGTCTATCAGCCGACCCATTAGCATTGTGCAATCGAGGTCGAGGCATTCAAGTGAGCTGGATAAGAAGGCCAGCAACTTAAACTCCGCAGCGCCAATGCTCGAGGTCCCAATTGTGCTTCCAGATGAGAGAATCATTCTGGTGGATATCGATAGAGATGGCAGTGTGGTTGAGCTAAAGGGTGCTATTGAGGAAGTGTGTCTGCCCGCCGGCATGCATGGCTTCGATATTTCCAGTCAGAGATTACGGTTCGGGGACACGGTTCTTCGATCGCGAGACTCGGTCAAGCTTAGGGATCTCGGTATTACAGAAGACACGCTTGTGAAACTCGAGGCACTTTACACGCGTCCATATAAGATTCGCATAGTCGGTCGAGACCTGCGGGAAGAACTTAATCTTGAAGTCATTTACTCGGATAGTATTGGAAGTGTGAAAGATCTGATTGCGAAAGAAATTGGCATTCCAGCCTGGAGGTTGAGTCTATCGTTCGTGGAGACGCTTGTGGATGCTGACATCCTAGCCGATTGCCTCATTGATAGCGATTGTTATGTAGTGTTAGAAATTTTGCCTGACCTGGATGGCGCAAATAGCGCACGGAATGAGAAGATTAGGGTGCTCGTATGGTACAGTGGTGGGGCCAGAGAGATCTTTACATTCGCCAAATCCGACACTGTTTTGTCTGTCAAGCAAAAGATCTCGAAAAAAAGAGGGGTTCCAGAAACACATATAGAAATTCGGAATAAGGATCAACTTTTTGACGATGACTGCACTTTGGACGACTATAATATCAGCGAAGGACGGATACTAAAAGTAGGGCTTGCTGGTATTGAGTTGATTGATATCTTCCTGGAAGGGTATGCAACTTCCCAGTGCATTTCCTATTTCTATCGAAACAGTTCTGGGGATTTCACTGTCCCGTTTTATTGTCTCCTGTGAGGCGTTAACCGCCCCCGGACTCCAATCTCTCTCGACCAAGTAATGCTGACTCTTTAGATTTGCAGGCCAGAAGGAAATATTATTCCTGGTACTATTTGCCCTTCGACGACCTCTATTGCGGAGCTTAAAGCCCACGCGTGCCACTGGAGCAATTCAATCCCCCAAGTACCAGCGGAATTTGATATGACTATAGAAGATCGAGTTTTAGAAGAGAACTCCACGTTGGAGGCTAACAATGTTAGCTGTACAACTAAGCTGACCATTAGGATCAATGAGGATACAATTCTTAATGACATGGCTTTGTACGATCTCAGTGAAGATCTACCAGACGAAGAAGCAAAGGACTTTCTACTTCGAGACGAGGCTGGCACACTTACCAGCGTAGACTGGAGGACCTTGCTACCGCTTCTTCCAGAATGGCTACGAGGGGACCTCAAATACGATCGATCCTGTTGGACATACATCCCAAGTGGCAGCTTGCCTAATATTAAAATCCCTCTTACTATAGCCGGCGCACCAGTGGTCATTCCAGTCGACTACAGATATCCCCTAAGCGCAGGTGTTGCTCCACCACAGGACCCGTACTCAAAACTCGACCCTCGAGCAAAGATAGAGGCCAGAACGATAGAAACGGCATTCAAAACATTTCCCGAAGCATATGGGTTCTACTTTTTAATTAATGGAATGCTGCAAGTAATAGTACCGAGAGGCTTCGATTACGAATGGGGATATTCACATCGACCGAACACTTTCGGCGGATTGGAAGTCAGCTACATCCGTCGTAAATTGGTTCCAACTGCAGGGCACCGCTCTGCATGGCAGCAAAATGTTGCATCCAGTAGCAACAGTGGCAGCGGTAGTAGCGCTAGGCACCATCCTCAAGGGGTCCCCCAGAGACTTTCTTCGAATTCATCGTCGAGTGTGAGCCCTAAGATTACGCTGAGCAGCGCGATTGAAGCTAGATCCAATGATCCAAAAGGGAAGTCGAAGTCGAAGGAAGCACATTTTGGAAGAATCGGGGTACGAACAAAAGTAGAGAATGGCAAGAACGCCGGGGTATATTTGGTCATGTCTTCGCATGTCATTACAAGTTCACTGCTGGCAAAAAGTAGAGGACCGTTTCAAAAGCTGTTCCGTAACTCAAATTCTCTGCAACTAGAGGAAGATTGGTTTGAGGATGCAGATATCTGGATTCAAGATTGCAAGGTAGGCAGTTCTCGCCGTTTTAAGCACGTTGTCAGCATCCGTCTGATCAGCAGTAGATCGGCATCGTATATAAAACCTTTGATCCTTATCCCGAACAGTACCCAGGCGGATTTGTGCATGACATAAGTCTTGTAAGACCTTCTGTAAGGTTTATGGACGGCTTGAGGGACGTCAAGTCTCCTATACCAAACCTGGGTTGGGTCAATCAACAGACATGGGACTGTCTTCGCAGGGAGACAAGTCAACTTCGTATCCTTGGCAACTCTGTAGACAATGAAGGTTCTGAAGCAAAGACAATCAAGTCAACCATTCCTTCGGATGTTAATGTGGGTTTCAAGAGTGTGCCAGGGGCTCAAACTGACGTTATTTCCAGGTGGTTGGCGAAGGTATATTTCTCAACCAGCAAAAGATTCGGGGGCAAAGACGTCGGGTTGCCGGGCAAGACCAGGAAAGACAATATTGGAGCACCCTAGTTTCGCATTGCATTTTATACCGGTTGTCTTCGGACTTTCAAGTCCCTGGTGGACAAAGTGGACTTGCCATCTACACCGAAGGTGAGAGGTCTGACAACTCTTTCGGGCCAGGGGTTGTTGGCTTCCAATCTTTTATGCAGAGGTCGGGACATGTTCAAACCTATGAAATGGAGGGACAAGCTCTGGCTGCGAGGCTAGAGAAAGGCCTTGTCGCCTTTTACGGGGCTTTTCAGGTTCCAAAAGAGTTAAGAAGGGAGCATGTAATAATGTGAACGTATACTACGAGAAAGGCAAGCCGGCGTAATCATAGATATCCACATTATATGTCAATCAAAAAGATCCAACCACTTGCGCAGCTCCCAATGCAACCTGAACGAGGGTCAAGAAGAGAATGAGGGTTCCAAATCTTGAGATTTCATTTTAGTGATGTAGTTACAAGAAATGACCAAAGGCAGACTTACAAAAAGGTCCAAAATTGCAGTGTATCCTTCCGATCCCTAAACAAAACCCAGAAATTCCAAGGCTTGGCGCTTTGAAGATGCTCGTCGAGGGCGATAATCCTCGGCCATAAGTGCACAAAAAGCTCTTGGTCCCAATTTTCCGGCTCATGATTCGTCATCAATTTCAAGATAAGCGGATCAAATTCCTTCCTCCTTTGAGCACTTTTCTGAGCTTTCAACATTTTCATTTCAGATACTTTTAGCCGATGGACAGAACAAGATCGGCACCAGCACCACCAAGGCAGCCCGACAACTTTACCCCAGCGGGCGTGCAAATATAGGCCACCGTAAGGATCAAAGAGTATGGAGTAAGAGGTCTGAATTTCGTGGACGAGGGTCGGTGGTATTCCAGCCTTGAAAAGAGCTTTGCCATTGAGCGCACACGGGAGTGCAAAGACCTCTAGCACATAGTGCCCGCCAAATGGAGTGAGTAAGAGATGCCTCGAGAAATTGAAGGTCCAGGAGATTCGAGTATCGGCAAGAGATAAAAGTGTATATGCGTTAAGAGCTATGGACTTGATAGAGCTGGTCTCGAGAGAGTCGAGGCGTGAATACCGAAGATGATGAATGTCGGAGGTGCTTATGGATGGCAATGGTATCGGTGTTGTATACGTAGTTGAAGACCCTTGAGAGATTATAAGCCCACTTTCTCGAATGAGTCCTGGTAAAGTTTCTTCTAATAAGGCGGGTGCATTGCTTCCTCGCCGGAGAGAGTATGCAAGCTCGACCTGCCTGTAGCCACTGGATTTGATGAAATAACTCCTCGCAGTTATCCATACACCAATTATATTGAGAATAGTGTCTATAATAATTTCCAGCCGGGGACCTTCTTCTATGGTATCCTTAAACAGGCCATCTTGCGAGTCAAAAGCTTCGTTGATGCACGTCTGGATGGTCGTTCTGGAACCTACGGTGGTTGAAAATTCTCGCACAACTTTGGTAAATAGGACAAGATATTCTTGAAGAGTATCGGCATTATGATGCTGATTCTCTATGTAATTGAGGTATGGGTCAGCGAGATGATTATCCGGATAATCGTGAAATCCAAGGCTTTGAGCAAGAGCTTCGCGCACAATCCCGACCATTCTGAGGTCGAGCAATTTGACGATGATAGAATGCGCTGGTAATATCACAGAAGGGGGGCTCAAAGAAGTCCAAGTATCAAAGTACAGTAATATCAAAGAAAAGCAAAACCAAGAAGGCAGTCTGGGGTTTTCATGCGGCTGAGCATGAGCAAGCCCCGCCCATTTGCAGAGGCCTTCCGCTCGAGGCCGCTTGACAGCACTCGCAATCAAACGATGAATAGAGAAAAACACAAAAAGTTCTAGGTCTACTCAAAATAGTATATCCCGAAACATTAACGAAGCTTCTCAAATTCTTGGTGGTGTTTTCTTTGACGATCACGTGAGAGGCTAGAATTCCGTCAGGTGCTAAGCTCAGCCTTGCGCTTTCAGACTCAAGCTCGAGCGGCAGGTCTACTACATATTGATTAAAGGCACCCATAACATGCTGCATCTCTTTCAAAAGCAATGGACAGTGGGGCTCGCTCTGCGAGAAATGGGCTGTTCCAAGAAGTAAGATCGGGCTTCCTCGTCAAAATACTGATACAATACTAACATGTGCAACAGCTTAAGCCTCGCTGCGTAGAGCTCAGCCAGCTAGCTCTCCGAGACGATGGAAGCTCGAATAGTACAAAATCCCTGACAGAGTCGACGAACAAGCTCCTGATTATACTTGAACAAAAATGCGAGCGGGTTGACGGTGTCTTCGACGAGAAGTTAGCAGACTATGTCTTCTTTCCGCTCTCCCAAACCCTCAAGAGGAAACAAAAATACACCGATCGATTGTCCGAGTTGACGATAAAATGCCTCAGGATATTACTCGAGTATGGCTGGAGGCGGTCGATTGCTTTGGATCTTGCCAGGCAGCTGATAATTCTTCTGGCTTTCGTTGCTGGAGGTCCCCCCGATCAGAAGCCTGCTACGATATCGGAAGAGTTAGCAGCGGAAGCATATGGAGCACTCGCGGCATTGTTTACAGACATGGCAGTCACACCTGGAGGAGCTGCTGCTTTAGTGGAGACCGGTACTATTCCAGCATTGGGACACTGCGTCACTGTGATATTGGACGGGATTACAGATGGATCATCCGTCGAAGTGCAACTGCAAGCTTTAAGAGCTTTAGATGCGGTATGGAGATGCATCAAAGACTCGCAAGCTCTCGCAACATTTCTTCCGGGAACTATTTCTGGGCTGACCAAGTTCCTAATGCCCGGTACGGCCAGCAGGAGGTCACGTAAAAATCTCGTTACTGCTTTAGAAGTCTTGGAGCAAGTTCTGATTTCGATTTTGAGCGATATACGAACCCGAACCATCAGAGACAAATCATCTGAAGAATCAGCTGCAAGTAGCGCTGAGCAGGAGGTTCTTACCAAGCCATGGCTTAAAGCAACTACAGCGCAAATCAAACTTGCACTCTCCAACATCATTAGACTACGTAAGCACGATGCTACAGACGTTCGAGCAGCTCTGAACAGGCTATGCCTCACCATCCTAGACGAGTGTCATGCTACCTTGTCCGATTCGGCTTCACTGCTAGTAGAGACCTCCATGATCCTGGATGGGATTGATCAAGAGGATGATCTGAGTACCAGGAAAACTACACTCTCAGATCTTGCATCTATCCACCCTGATATTGGTGAACTTTTGAAAAGTACATCGTACAATTGGGTTACCAGTCTTCCAAGGATCATGCAAACCAATGATGAATCTGCCAAGAACTCTGCACTTCAGCAGCTGTCTAGAGCAAATCATTTACTCAGACAGCTCAATTCAGATTCTTCAATACTCGAGGATGCTCTTGGAAGCTCACTCAGGGACAGCATTACTGTCACCCTGGAAGCATCCCCAGCTCCAAAAGGATTGGAAGAGGCCGATTTTGACATGAACAGTCAAGCTGCCTTGACCTTGGTCACGGACAATGCACTTTCTGCTCAATTTCGACCAGTTGTTTTAGGCGAGCAGAGCCAGCGGGAGACCCGGAAAAAACTCATGGAATTATTAGCTTCACTTGGTACGCGAGAGTCACAGATAAACATGGCTGGCGAGATGCTAGAATATGTTCGTGGTGCATCTGGGCAGAGTCTACTCGCAGCATATTGGCTTTCTTTTCAGGTTCTGAAATCGTCAGCATCGAAGAATGAAGATATTGACGAGTTCTTCGATTCTACTGTTACTCTGGCTGATGAGCAAGAAGCCATGAATGAAGAATTGATGTCCTATTCGCAATCTATTCTTGCCAATACCGATGGGAACGAACACGATTGGCGCATGCAGGCCATCGCATTAGAGGTGGTAGCTGACCGAGCCCAGCGGCTGAAAGAGAGCTTTCGCCCAGAGCTCATCGACACGCTCTACCCAGTTGCCTCACTCCTTGGCTCATCAAATGACCGGCTAAGAGAGCATGCGATCACATCTCTCAACATCATATCCAAATCTTGCGGATACAACAACGCCAGCGAGCTTATCGTCGACAACGTGGATTACATGGTCAACGCCATCTCCCTCCGTCTCAACACCTTCGACATATCCCCTCAAGCGCCCCAAATCCTAGTGATGATGATCCGCCTCGCGGGCCCGTCCTTGCTCCTATACCTAGACGACGTAGTAGGCTCCATCTTCGCAGCCCTAGACAACTTCCACGGCTACCAACGCCTCGTCGACGTGCTCTTCTCCGTCCTCAACGAAATCGTCAAAGTAGGCTCAACAGCCCCCCAATTCCAGCTCTCCGCTCCCCCCAAACCAGAACAATCCCCCCCAATCCCCACAATCGCGGACATCGCCTCCCTCATAATATCCAAACCACAATCCCCCTCCCCCGACCACGAAGAATTCCCCCGCCAGCCCTGGAAATCTGCACAAAGACTCCTCGACGAAGCAGCCGCGGCAGCAGCAGACCCCGCTTCCGACACCGAAGAAGAAGCCCCACCTCCACCGCAAGACCTCGCCCCCGCCCCTCCATCGAAAACCCACCTCCTCCTCCACGCCATAACATCCCACGCCCAACACCACCTGACATCCTCCTCGCCCCTCCTCCGCCACAAACTCCTCACCCTAATAAATACCTCCACCCTCTCCCTCTCCACCTCCTCCTCATCCTCATCCACCTCCTCCGCCTTCCTCCCCCTCATAAACGACATCTGGCCCGTCCTCCTCCCCCGCATCCACGACCCCGAACCCTATGTCTCCCTCGCAGCCATGTCCACCATCCGCACCCTCTGCCTAACCTCCGGCCCCTTCCTCGCAACCCGTATAGGCGTCGAATGGGCCTCCCTGCTCGCCTTCACGCGGAAAACCAAAACCGCAGCACTGGCTGAGAAGAAAAGCAAAAGGGGCGTTTTTGGCGAGGGGCAGCGCATGTGGGAAGGTGTGGTGGGGATGCTGTGTGCGGTCGTAAGGTACGTAGGCGTCGAGGAGCAGGCGTTTGTGGATGTGCTAGAGGTGCTGGGGAGCGAGGTTTGGGAGCGAGATGGAGTGAGGGAGGATTTGAGTAGTGAGAGGGGGAATGGGGACTGGGTTTGGTTGGTTTGTTATGAGGCGGGGAGGGAGAGAGAGAGAAAGGGCATTAGGGAAAGACCGAAGGGGGTTGGGGGGTTTGAGTTTATTGATTTGGAGCAGGTTGCGTAGTTTTTGGTTTATGGCATGAAAGTAAAAGTAAAGCGGTAATGTATAAGAGCAAGACTCAGATTACGAATTAAGCCCAGCCATCACAATATCATAAAAGTTGCCAAGTATCATCATGCGGGCAAACTTGACATAGTATATCAAGTGAAGAATTTTGTCTGAAGTGGAATGCATTGATTTACCTAATAATTCCAAAAACAACGACTTTTCAACGATCGATCAAAGAGTGAGTAGAGTTGGGTTGAGTAGAGCAGCACTACGAGAACAAGTCTACCGGAAGCAAGAAACCTCAAAAAGGAAACCTAAGCACAGCATAGCGAGTCAAAGAATCCTCTAAAACATGACAATCCCATAACAACGTAGTCCAAGATATGCCAAGTCTCAAAAGCCTCCTACTCGTCATCATCTTCCTCGTCATCGCTCTCGGCTTCTTCGAGCCACTTGAGAAAGACTTCAGCGGACTTGCGGACCTTTTTGCTGATTTGGATATCGACGTATTTCCTGCTAGCTTTGGTGCCCCATTTCTCGAGGACTTCTTCGGAGAGAAGATCATCGTTGTAACAGGCGAGAAGAACCTTGGAGGTCTCGTTGTAGAATTCGGGGTTGTCCTTGCCGCGGAAGCCAATGAAGCGTTCGATGCCTCCAAGGAGGGCCTTCTGATGCTTCTCAGAGATACCAACCTATGTTGATGTTAGCTATGGTTTTGGTGACATGGAGATGGTGAACTTACCTGCTTGAGCATTCCAGCGCGCTTAGGAATCTGCTTGGCAATGTCATCGTCAAAGATGCTCTGAACGAGGACAAGTAGAGTACGGTGCTTGTTCTCGATACCGAACTCCTTGGCCTTCACGTAGACATCGATGCTCTCAATCTTGTCGACACCGCCTTTCTCCTTGGCTTCATTGATAATCCAGTCACCAAGCAGATCGTACTTGCTGTTACCGCCTCCTTCACCATCCTCATCATCATCATCACCGTCGAGGACGAGCTTCTGCTTGAGGTCATCTGGAAGTTGCTGCTGACGAGCCTTGATGGCTTCGGCGGACATATCTACAGTCCACTCATCGTCCTTGACTTCGACTTCATCACCAAGCTCTTGAGCTCCGGTCTTGATACGGCGAGTAAGTTCATCATCACTGCCAGCCTCGACGGCAAGATCTTCACCGTTAGATCCATCAGAGTCATTGCTACCATTTCCGTTGGTGTCCTTGGTATCAGAAATGCTATTTCCATTCCCATTCCCATTCCCATTCCCATTCTTCCTAGCCTCGCGGGCAGCCTTCTTCTCCGCTTTGTCCTTCTTGCCCTTCTTAGGTTCTTGCTTGAGGATGAAACCACTGAGCTTTAGACGAAGGTCGACATCGCAGCGAGCACCACAGGCCTTGCAATCGAGAAGAATGCGACCATCCTTGATGAATACTTCGGTCTCGGGGTTCTTGCATTTCTTGCAGAGAACAAATTTGTTAATGAAACCGTCCAGGTAATCCTGGAGCTTGGAGGCGTCGTGGGCACCGTTGATAATCCAACGGTCATCGGAAGGGTTGCTATTGGTTTGGGCACCTAGTTCGAAGCCGAAGTACTTGATTACAAAAGCACCAGGGCGTGCGAGGGACTGTGCCACGCTGCTGAGGTTGACAATGACGGTCTTGATACCGTTGCCCTTGCCCTCGATCTTGGACTGGAGACGCTCCATCTTGTAGCGGTAGAAAGGGTCCTTGACATCGCTACGGATATTGACGGTAGCCATGATTGCGGTTGTTGCGGAAGGCTCGGAATAACTTCAATTTTCGGGAAATGGATCGGGGATCGAAACGACGGTTACGGGACCGAAGAGTGCGGAGTGTGACATGCAGACGAGGCGAATGTATGTGGGAGGCACGAAGGAGATGTATGAACGCTGGTTTTGCTAAAAGGACATTCGAAAAGACAGTCGAAGAAGATGCGTATTAGCCGTTGCTACTGAAGTAGGGGCTACACGGTTTTCGCGGTATGCGAAATGGTTGCAGCTCGAGCGGCGGCTGGTGTCTAAGGTCGTTGGCGTGGGGTGTGAGATACATATAACGCAGATGTATCCGTTGACGTGATGATGGCTTTGTTTAGAAGTTTGGGAAGACCAGGCTTCCTTTGATTGTGGAGGGCGGGTCGTCTGCGTGAGACTGGTCTGATTACTTTTTTATGTCGGTGTCTGTGTCGCTTGATGCAGGATGCGCAGTTGGTCGGCAGGGGGAACAGTTGTCCAGTGGTCAGGATTAGCAGTTGTACGTCTAGATGAGGTGGTTATGGTTGTGGTGGTGGTGGTGGTGGTGGTGGTCTTGATGAGCAAAGACGGTGGTGGTGTTTGTAAATTGGGAAGAAGAGGGGAGCAAAGATTTATGGTGTTCGGTTTGGTTTTCTAAGCTGAATGAAGTTTGGACGGGCCACCAGGGCTGTGACTGAGAGTGGATGCACTAAGGTACGGAGTCCGAAAGGGGACTAGCGTGAAGTGAATGGAAGATCTTTGTCTCGCTTCACATCTTCACCAGCAGCGGGTATTTTCCGGAGATATATCTTCTTCTACCGCTACTTTGTCCTCTGCTCTTTACCAACTCATATATTATCTTGATTACCAATGGTCAAGCAAGCGTGCACATAAAGTCATTCAGTTCCTGGATAATGTTTGCTGTCCGCTGGTGAACAGTCCAACATATCATCAGCGTAGAAACATCCATCTATCCAAGGAAGAGGGATCGTGGACAACCCTGATGACCATATCAAGAAACTTATTCAAATTTACACGTGATTCGCTTCCACTCCCCCCGTGCTTCTCTCAGTCAAGATGGCAACAACGAATGTGGACTATTCACTATATCTAGTGACAGATTCCACAGCTGCTATTCTCGGCGACAGAGATCTAGTAGAAGTAGTACAGGCTGCTGTCGAGGGTGGTGTAACCCTGGTCCAGTATAGAGACAAAGTCAGTGACACAGCTGTCCTGGTCTCCACTGCCAAAAGACTGCACGCCGTGACACAAAAGCACAAGATTCCTCTGTTGATCAATGACCGGATTGATGTCGCATTGGCCGTTGGCTGTGAGGGTGTCCATATTGGTCAAGATGATCTTGGTATGTGTCACGGGTACCAACCTATTCTTTCACTTTTACTCGTCCTCTGACCATTTTCCTAGACCTTCCAAGTGCGAGGAAACTGTTGGGGAGAGACGCAATCATTGGCGTGACTGTGTCCAGTGTTGAAGAAGCACAAAAGGCTTGTAAAGATGGTGCTGACTATCTCGGTGTGGGCACTATGTTTGCAACAGCAACGTGAGTGCAGCGTTGTCTTGATTCTATCGAAGCTTGGCTAAAGTTACTGCCAGTAAAACAAACACCAAAGGTATAATCGGTACAGCTGGAACACAAAAGATCCTGCAGGCCATTGCCGACACGGGTCGTGATGTTCGCACTGTATCCATAGGAGGCATAAACGCATCCACAGTCCAGCGCGTCTTATTCCAATCTTCCCATCCCAAGAAGAAGCTTGACGGCGTAGCGATCGTCAGCGCAATCATAGCAGCGCGCGACCCAAAACAAGCAGCCAAAGACCTTCTATCGCTTGTCAAATCACCACCTCCCTTCGCAGCCGCCTCACTAGCCAACACACAAAAAGCCACAGACATAGGCACACTCCTCGAGAAAGCCCCAACCATCATCCGGGAAGTCGGCTCCAAAACCCCCCTCTCCCACAATATGACCAATCTCGTCGTGCAAAACTTCGCCGCAAACGTCGCGCTAGCCGTCGGCGGCTCCCCCATAATGGCAAACTACGGCGAGGAAGCAAGCGATCTGTGCAAGCTGGGGGGAGCGCTAGTCATCAACATGGGCACGGTGACACCAGAGGGATTGCAAAGCTACGCGCTGGCGTTGAAGGCGTATAACCTGAAGGGTGGGCCTGTGGTGCTTGATCCGGTCGGGGGAGGCGCTACGGCGATCAGGAGGGCTGCCGTGAAGACCCTACTGGCAGCGGGGTATTTCGATGTCATCAAGGGCAACGAAGGGGAGATAAAAACAGTGTTCGGAACAGTAGTACAGCAAAAGGGCGTAGACAGCGGTGTCAGCACCCTCAGCGATCTAGAGAAAGCGACCTTAGTCCGCGACCTCGCGGCACGGGAAAGGAACGTGGTGGTCATGACTGGCGCGACGGATTTCGTCAGTGATGGCCAGCGAACCTACGCCATCAACAATGGGCATGAGCTGCTGGGCCGCATCACGGGTAGTGGATGTGTACTGGGGACTACGATATCATTGATGCTAGCTGTGTGTCGCGAAGACAAGCTCCTAGCTGCGGTAGCTGGGCTGCTGCATTATGAGATTGCGGCCGAGATAGCTGCGGAGAGAGAAGATGTCAAGGGCCCGGGGACATTCGTACCGGCTTTGATTGACGAGCTGTATAATGTGCAGAAAAGTACAAGCGGGGGAGATCTCTCGTGGTTGAAGAGGGCGAAAGTCGAAGCAGTAGATATATAAATCATCACTCTTAAAATAATAAGATATAGTACAGTACAATACAGTACAGTACAGTATAGACATAAAACATGAAATCCATTTACTGTATAGACATTCCATTCAATCCCGTTCCATTCCATTCCATTCCATATCAATCCCCAATAACTCATCTGACCCATCCCACAATAAATACAACCCTCCCCCCCCCTTCCCCCATTCCATCCCACCCACCCTCACATCTTACTCAAAAGCGTTCCCACAACCTCCCTCGTAACCCCACTACACTCCTTAACCAACCTCGCCACATCCTTGAACTCGCCTAATGCCGCATCGCCCATACACTCGTACATAAAGCCTAATACCACATGTATCTATCAGCGCAGCCCACCTACTTATATATATCCTCTCTTCCGAATCCATCCCAATTCTTGCCAATCCTTTCCTTCAATAATTCTTACTTGTATATATATATTCATGGAGGGAAAAGGAAGGAAGGGGGGGAGGAAAGAAGAGGGAAAGGGAAAAGGGAAGCTTACTCTCAGATGTAGTAACTACCGCGCCCTCCCCCCTTAACCGCGCTAGCGCAATAGGGATTTCCTCGCGGTTACACGAACTTACTCCATCTGCAATCTAGACAAGACACACTTATCAGCTATACGGTCCCCAAAGAAACCCCCCGTGCCCCATAATCCGCAAGCCAAACCCCAGATTCCAGATCCCAAATTCCAAATTCCGGATCCGAGAGAAAGGAGATGGATCGGTTTAGGTATTGTAATGTAAGGGGGGTTAAGTAATGTGATAAGACTTAATACGCACAATATAAACCCTATGTCCAGCCACCAGGGCATCCAACGCCGTCTGCGTCACGCAGATATGGCTTTCAATGCCCACGATGACAATCTCAGCCTTGTTGCCTTCGAAATGCCGCGATATTGCAGGGATCCACATGCTGAATGCAGTTTTATCTATATGTTCTACTACATTCATAGACATGCCGTTCTTATCCTCTCCATTCACCTCTTTGCGGGTTTCATTTCCATTAAGTGTCTTGGGGCTGGGAGAGGGAGAGGGAAAAGGCAGGCTTAATTCTGGACATGTCGGGCCTAGACGCGCGGAGTTCTGCGTGGTGGCGTAGATTGGGACTGAGAGGATAGATGCGAAACGGAGGAGTTTTTGGGTTGTTGATATACTGTTGAAAAAAGTTGATTAATAATTTAAGGTAATAAGGGAACTTGGAATCCCATATTTGGTGACTGTGAAAGACATGGAAGGGGGAAGGAAGGACGGGGGAAAGTACATGGAAGCATATTCCCAAACCACAGGACGGAATTTCTCTTGTATATCGCAGATGCTAAGTGCGCGCTAATCAGCATGCAGCTCTTGCTTCTTCTATTCCATCCCATCCCTCTTTCTTAGGGAGCTTGGGTATGGGCTTAGTTGTGGTATGGATGTGAGGGGGACGGACAAAAGGGCTGGGTTTTCTGGGAGGTGGGGTGGATTGTTAGCTTTGTGACAGGATGAATGAGAGATAGGTATTAGGCATTAGGCATTGGGGGGTGTACTTAGACGGCGAGATGGCTTAGTTGACATTTTTGCGGTGGAGAGTTTACTGGTAAGGGCATGTAATTTAGTGATGTGAAGTCGTGGTGGCATTGTATATTCTTTGGAGTGAGGTGGGGTGGGGTGGATGGAGGTGGACGATGTCGGGAGCTTTAGTAGTGGGGTTAGATGCCGGGGCGGGGTATAAAGGACGGGGTATTTCCGGGGTACAAAGACTATACGGAGTAGGTAGGAACCTAGACTAATCGTGGAGCACCACTCCTATAGGGCCAGCAGGACGCCATTAGCCCGTGATAAAAAAGATCATCTTTTATTACCTAGGGATTTCAAATGATCATAGCATTTGTTCTACAGGTACAAAGTTTTCATCTTACACTGGAAGTGGAAGTGGAAGTCACCACTTTCGTCTTATCCTCCTCCTTTACAAAAGCCTTCTCAGCACTCGGCTCCATCTCATCCCCATATAAATCCTCACCCTCCGCAACCCTATTAACCTCCACTGCTCCCCTCACGACAGCAATCTCCTTCCTGATCCGAATCGCCTCGCGTATACTCGCAAGTTCCCTCTGCAGCTTAATTTTCATCTTACTATTAGCCTTCTTCTCCACCTCGATTGCTCCCTTGACATCCTCATTCTTCTCCCCGTTTTCCTTGGCATCCTCATTCTTCTCCCCGTTTTCCTTGGCATCCTCCTCCTCCTCTTTTCCGTGCGCTTCCCAATGCTCCTCAAATTCCATTACCTTCGAGAGTTCTTCGTCCAGTTTCTGCGCGCCTTGCTGAAGCTCGATATACTCGTCGTACTGTTCCCTCCCCCCGAAACAGATGTGGTAGAGTCGGCAATACGCTTTGTGCTCGAGGGGGCAGTCGATGGCTTTTTGTAGGAAGAGGTATTGCCACATGTGTTCCCATGTCCTTCCGCTAATAGCGTCTTCGAGAGGAGTGTTTACCAGCCAATCAATGTGATGCTTATACTGCTCCTTTGGGACTGACAGGATGCGTTCTTTCGTCACCGCGATCTGCGAACAACACGGCGTGGCGAGGATCTCGGGGATATCGTAGAGGTTGAAGTTTGCTCGGAAGGCTTCTTGCATTTCCTTTTGCTCGGGAAGGACTCCGGATTCTTCGTTCGCTCGAGTGGTGTTGATTGCGCCTGCCATGCACCCGAAACCCCAGGTAACTCTAAGGTTGAGGAATTGTCTTTGCTGGACTTCTCGTAGGTCGAGGTGGTTAAGGGAGAATATCATACTCTGGTCCAATAGCTCGTCCACATGCCAGGAGTGCGATTGAGAGTGAACGAGAATGGATATATCAGGGAGGTTGTCGTAGAAGTCGTAAAAGTACTGATGATACATCATAGCTTCGTGGCCTTTATTCATCTGCGGATGGTACGGTGCACTCATGTTGTCCGCAATGTATGGAACCACGACCATGCCTGGGACCTTGAGATCCTTTTTGGCCCATGAATAATCTTCGCTTGATGTTGCTGCCACGACAAGATTAACGCTCGGCAATGCTCCCTTGGGGATTCGATAGGCTCCTCCAGATTGCTTGACCACATGTTGCTCGACGACCTCTATGGGGAGCTCGTGCATATGACGCCGGCCGACAAAACAGATGAAGAGGAATATTGCGGCAGAGAGTGACATGAGGACACGAGAAGTCCTAGGTCTGTTTGACACTGGAGAGATCATTTTGCCGGGGCGAAAGAATGACAAGGTGTGGAATTCATGACATTGTTGGAAGTGCTGAGTAGAAAATACAAGGTCTGAGAAAGCAATTCTCTTCATGAAGAGCTGGTAAAGAGTATGCAAAAGAGTGTGCAAGCTGAAAAGAGTTCAAAGTCGGAAGAATGCAGAGGTGGGAATGCAAAGCTGTCAAGATCGATCGCTAGGGTAAGTAAGGGGTGGTTTTCAATCCAACTCACGACACCAAACGGAGGTGTCGTCTTTATCATCATGCGGCACTTTCATGATATGATAAATCACTTTTGATTTACTATTCCTGAAGGAAGCTGTAGAACAAAAGATTCAGCTCCGAACAGCTTGTACTCGTAAATGTAACCACAAGAAGAAGGGTTTTAATGGAATGGAAGGTTTCAAATGATTTTTCTGAATTAGGTCATTAAAGATTTGCGAAAGGTAGATTCTAGAAAGTGTAGTTTCTGGATGCATCATGAAGACGTGGGATCGTGATTGCTTTTCTTTCCAGGAGTCGAACCTTTCTGGGAAACAACACAACGCAACACAACACAACACAACCCAACCCAACCCCTGAGGGCCTGAGGACACTGATTGTGGTTCACAGAAACGCCACCATCCAAGGTCTTAGACACACAAACTTAGCACAAGAATAGGACACACCAGAATGGAAGGTGAAGCATACCATAAATACCTACCCTTAGGGTGGATGCTCTGACTCTTTGAGGATTTCCCCTGATTTATATATTGCATACAGTACAGTATGCAAACCCCGATGAACCCGGCAAGAGTTGAGGGAGGTGTAGATGCCATCTTCGGAGGGACTACGGCATATTGAAGATAAACACTTTCCATGGATATCATTTCCCGTAAAGACATCAAACCTCCCTCACTCACCTTCATCACACAACCAAGCCCAAGGTAATCGTCTGAAATATATACCTCGGCAGCATCTGGGCCGGATTTCTCCGACATCGGATAGCTTTGCAAGCGACATCTTCCGATTCCCCGCATTTTCACAAGCTTCATGCAGCAAGGCAAGGCACGGGCACGTCACACACCAGGTACAAACAAGCATTGAAGAGAGGAAGATGAACGTGAAAGAGCATCATCTATGGAATAGCAACTCCCCTTATCCGACCCAAGACAAAAAACAAAAAAAATTTAACAAGAGATACTGCATGGTTATCACATACATCTACTCGTACTATACTCCCACGCATCTTCTATCAATTGTCTTTCGTGTCAAAGGGATTATCCATTGTAACTTACCATCTGACGGGGCAATTTCAAACTGCTTCTCCAGATATCCCTCCGTTGCGCCGAGCTAAAAAGGTATCGAGAAGGCAGAAGCTGAGCAGTCCAAGCCCAAGCCAGGCCAGGTCCCCGCTCCACACATGGCCTTTCCTATCCAGGGAGCAGCCTTTTTCCTTCATGGGGATAGGCTAAGGATAATATATGGGGGGGGGGTATGAACTATGAACCGCGGATCGAGCTCGGTAGGGGACTCATACCACATCACCACCGAGCTTCACTTTCTTCTATTTCCTGTCGCCTTTCTTCCCACATTCTCCTATTTTCATATTCCTCTCAATCTTAATCTTCTATCTTCATCTCTGCCCAATACTCAAGTTGCATTTAGCTATCCATGCCCTCTACATCTTGCAGAAAGAAGTACTGTAGGTAGTGTGTGAAAGAGAGGTCCCTTGATCCGAATCAACATCAGAACCGGCGCAACCTGCCCCAAACCCCCACAACAGCTCTCAAAATGTCTGCAAAAAAGGCAGACGGTACAGGAGGCAAGAAGCCAGCTTCGGCGGCTACAAACTTAATTGGTAAGTTCTATTGTATTCCTAAAAATCAACTACCAAGTATGCAGGCTAACTTCAACATCACAGCCGGAGGAACAGCAGGCATGATGGAAGCTCTCGTATGCCATCCCCTCGGTATGCATTCGATGCCCTTCCTTCCCTCCCTTCCCACACACTATACTCTCTTTCAATGACTAACCCTCCTCCAGATACAATCAAAGTACGAATGCAGCTCTCCCGGAGAGCGCGCGCCCCCGGCGTCAAGAAACGCGGTTTCGTCGCAACAGGTGCAGAGATTGTGAAGAAGGAAACCCCGTTGGGTTTATACAAGGGTCTGGGAGCCGTGGTGACGGGTATTGTGCCGAAAATGGCGATTCGGTTTACGAGTTTCGAGGCGTATAAGAAGATGCTTGCGAATAAGGAGACTGGGATTGTATCTGGACAAGCTACGTTTTTGGGTTAGTATTCCCCTTCCATTCTATTTTCTTATGTTACCCTGTTTTTCCACTTGCGGACGTTTCCAGCATTGGGAAAGGGCAAAGGAACGATGAACTTCATCCTCAAAAGAAACCATAGACACTTTGTCTCTTTCTTCTTTCTTCCTCCCCAAACCACCCAATCTATACCTATCCAGCTAACCCCTCCCCCCTCCAGCCGGTCTCTGCGCCGGTGTAACCGAAGCCGTCGCGGTCGTAACGCCCATGGAAGTAATAAAAATCCGCCTACAAGCCCAACACCACAGCATGGCCGATCCCCTCGACATCCCCAAATACCGCAACGCAGCGCACGCGCTCTACACAGTCGTAAAAGAAGAAGGCATCTCCGCTTTGTACCGCGGCGTATCCCTCACCGCCCTTCGCCAGGGAAGTAACCAAGCGGTGAACTTCACCGCGTATACGGAATTCAAGGAAATCCTGCAGCGCTGGCAACCGGCGTATGCGGACGCACCGCTGCCCAGTTACCAGACGACCCTGATAGGTCTGGTGAGTGGCGCCATGGGGCCCCTGAGTAATGCGCCCATTGATACTATCAAGACGCGCTTGCAGAAGACGCCGGGGGTGCCCGGTGAGACGGCCGTTAGTCGCATTAGGGCGATTGCGGGGGATATGTTTAAGTGAGTTGGCCTTCCTCTTCCTCTCCCTCTCTCCCTTCCCCCCCCTTTCTCCTTCCCCCCTTCCTCTCTCCAAACCCTGTTCCTCTGCTTCTTCAAACCCCATTTCTTTCTTCCCCAAAACCAGGAATTTAAACTATATATTCGTGTACCCGGGATAGCCGCTATAAGGCAAGGGAATTGGTATTGATATTAGAATCCAACACAAACTAACACGCATCCTAAACCAGACAAGAAGGATTCCACGCTTTTTACAAGGGCATTACGCCGCGCATCATGCGTGTAGCGCCCGGCCAGGCGGTGACGTTTACGGTGTATGAGTATCTGAAGGAGAAGTTGGAGAATAGCACGATGCCGATTGTGGGGGGGAAGTATGAGGAATAGGGGTGTGAGTCAGTGGGGGATTGGAGGTGGGGTGGTGGCATTTGAAGAGGTGATGATGGGGTGGAGTGGGGATTATCGGATTGGATTGGATGGGTAAGAAGCTACTAAAGATATCAATTGGATAAGTTGCGTGGATGGAAATAGGATAGAGGAAGGAGGGAGGAATGGCATTGGAGAAAGATCCTGTGTTGGCATCCTTATTTTGTTCTTCATTTCATTTGTCATATAGGAGCATAGGCCAGCATAGCGTCCTACTATCATCTATCTATTCGCACTTCTCGCTTCCCCAACAAGCATTTCCTCTTGGTATCCGATTCCATTCCATCATAACTTCATCCCAACACCGACTTATTTCCTTCCCGGTCTCTTCGGTCTCTCAAACGCCTTCTTAACCTCAACCTTCGGGTGCAGATCCCCCAATACGCTTTGCTCCGTTACATCCTCCGGGCTACTCTCCTCGATCTTCTTCTCAATCTTAAGCCCGGCTTCAGCTTCCGCAATCTGCACGGCAGAGCGAGAAGACGCAGCATACAGCATTCGTTCCTTGATCTTCGAGCCCGAAGGACAAGTATAGATGAACAGTATCGGTGATGTCTCTTCTCCAGCATGCGTATGTGTAAAACGATAAAACGAGTACCTAGGTTCCGTAGCACTGATCGTCGATGCCAGACCACCAATCGGCACACTGGTACTAGAAGCCAGCTCCATGGTCTCAGTCGCGATATTGATTTTCTGCCCCAACATTAGCCCAACCATCCCAATTCCCAACTCCCGCGACAGGAGAACAAACCAATTGCACCAGATTATCACCCCCTTCCCCAGCCAGTCCCTTCAAAGCCCCCGCCGCTTCCGCGGTAACAGGCATAGCAACGCCACTACTGACATGGCTCCTCCTCTCCCCGGCGCCCCTTCCCTCCTCCGCCTCCTTGCGCTTCACCTCGCCCAGACTAACCTCCTCCTCCGTGAGCGGCGCCTCCAGGGCCGTATGACGATCATGCTTCTTGAAGCCCTCGGCACTCAACTCCTCTTCCTTGGTCGCGAAAATGGTCTCCCGGAAGCGTTCGATGCCGAGTTCGCGCACGAGGGTCAGGCGCGTGGACGCGAAGAGCATTTTCTGGCGCACGGGCGCGGCATCGGGCACGTAGGTTATGGCGACAAAGGGCGCGGGGTCGGTGGAGGGGTAGCGGCGGAGGAGGATGTAGAGGGCTTGTTTTGGGGTCAGGTGCGGCGTTAGGAGGGAGAGGTCGGTGTCGAAGGATGGGGTGGAGGGCTGGAGGACGGTGAGCGGGATGAGGGTTTCTTTTTCTATGGTTATGAGGAGGCCGCGTTGGGTGGGGGAGGAGACGAGGGATTGGAATGCGGTGTGCAGTTCTTGGGATGCTGGAGGGGGGTGGGGTGTTAGAAAGGTTTGTTTTAGTGGGTGGGTGAAGAAAGGGATTGGAGTACCTGAGATTCCGGACTGCATTTTGTCTACTCTTTTGTGGACGATTAGGGGGAGAGGAGAAAAAGAAGAAATGTAGGTAACTTAGGTACAGCTCGAGGTTGATGAACGGAACAGAGGCTCTCGGTGTTTGAGAGTTGTTGGAGGGGTAGCGATGAAAAGGGCAAGGTGTGGTGTCATGCAGAGTGGTCTGTGCGGTGGGGTAAGAACAGCAACAGCTCTCGAAGCTCCTTCTCCTTCACTTACAACAAACTTCACATCATTATTATTACTATTATTATATTTATCGGCAAGAACCACAAATATTTAAATATATCCTTAGCTTTGGTTAATATGGAAGGTGCGCAGCGCACCACGAGTAGCTTAATAGGTAAGCAAATGTTTCTTTTTCATCCACCAACGAAACAGCAGCGATTCCACACATCTGTATTGAATGCTGTGTTGTAATTCACAACAATACCAACCGGCACCGGTCCAAATCACATCGACATGTCTCTTCCAGCTTTTGGCTCTAATGGGGATGGGGTGAATATAAGTGCTTCAAATGGAAATGGTCTGAGTATCCATGGCCAACCAATACCTATCCACGGCACCTCAACTCAAGGCCCTTCTATCAGAGATAGACTCAAGGTTGTCCCAGATTCTCCCGCTGTATCGCCTAGAATTGGGACCCAATACAATTCACCTTCGCTCTCGGTGATGCCAGTTCCACAACATCATCCATCAGCCCTGGTATCCGCCGTACCTCCTCCACCAGCTATCCATACATCCATCCACCCACCCGTATCCTCCACAATGGCAACCGCCCCTTCCACATCTACAGCTCCCGCATTTCCTTCCACGGATCCCGGTACTCCTCTAACGCTGCCTACTCCATCATCACCGCAGGTCTCCACTCCACCTCCAAGGACCCTCGTTGTTTCTGCAGAACCTACATCTACATCAACCCCCAAGACAAAAACTGACAAATCATCTTCACTCACAGACCGCGAAGAGCGCGCTATAGCCAACATGCTAACCCGGTTCCGGAATCTGGTGCAGTTGGCAGCGATGCAGAAGGATGACAAGGGGGATAGCGCTACGCAGGAAGTGGCTGCGACGCAAGCTTTCGCATTGGAGGTTGAAAGCGCTGCGCTAGTATGTTGACTCCTCTCCCATCTCTCCAAAACTCCAAGGACCCAGTAAAAGTAAAAGTAAAACAACGAAACAGACGGATGGGAAGTGCTGACATGACACGACATGAACTAGGTACGAGGAGCGGAAGATTTACTTCGACTTAGTCGAGAACTGAAAGAGTTGTGGCTTTTTGGACCGCTGAGGGGTATTGGTGAGGGAGAAGGAGAAGGGAAGATTGATGAGGATGCTGCGAGGGTCGGGGAACTATTGGAGGGGAAGTTAAGAAGTGATGCTGATAGATCTGCTGCTGGATCTGGAAATTAAAAATCACATGTGCGTATGGGTTTTGGGCTACACGGCGTTTTAGAGGCGCAAGAAAGAGGTTGGCTGGCATTGGGAGGGCGTCTGGCTGGGATATATCCAAAAAGGCTAGATACGATGATACCATACGATACCCAGTGTTCGACAACCGCAAAAGAAGCATTTACCACTAACCATGTTGGCGCGTAACATCTCTTGGGATTTAACGCCATCGCCATCTTATTCATTCTGATATTGACCGTGAATTTTCTATTTTCAAAACTCCTCATGCTTTTATGATATGAACGTTCAGCCAACGGTTGTTTCCTTCCCAACCTCATTCATCAGTAGTACTATTCAGAAGAAACCATACTACCATACCCAGTAGCATATCGCATCTCACATCTCGCATCTCGCACCTCATCTCAACTCAGTTCAATTCAGTTCAACCCTCCCGTCCATCAGCATCAACCTCGTTATCACTAGCCCCCTCATCCAAGTCCAGAAACTCGTTCCTCACCTTACTCTGCTTAGCAGCCGCGAGGCCACCAGCTGTAACCCAGAGGAAGAAGTCGGAGCGGAAGCAATCGATGTGGTGGAAGAAAGCGTGGAATCTGTTTTCGAGGTTAGCTTTATTCGCCGTTGTATCGTGTTCGATTTTCGATTTTGAGAAACAGAGTTGAGGATGTGATGTGATGTGATGTGGGATGTGAAATGAATAGGCTTGAACGTACTGATGATCTCTCTCCTCCTCCCTAAAAATGCGATCATAAATCTCCCTCTGCTTAAACTCCTCCATCTCCGCCTTCCACTTATCGAAATCGATCTTCTCGCGCTCGAACTTACTAACCGCCTGCTCATTGTAACTATCAAACACCGGTCTCTCCAACAACAAGCCCAGTCCGGGAGCTTTCGGGATGCTAATGGGCGCATGTCCAAAGCTGTCCGTCATGACACTGAGATCGGTTCCACAGCGCACGACGAGGGCGACCATGGCGACCATCTTGCGGATCTGGTGCATCATGAAACTCTGTCCGTGCACTTTGAGGGAGAGCCATTCGGTGGAGTTGATATAGACGGGATCGGCGCCGACGGTGAAGGAGCGGATGACGCGCTTTGCGGACGGGTCCGAGAAGAGCTTTTGGATGGTGTAATTGTGGAAGTTGCGTGTGCCGATGTAGGTGGAGAGGGCTTCTTGGACGCGTGCTTTGCGGGGCGCGGAGATGCGGTAGGCTTTTTTGGCTACGATGTAAGCAGCTTTTATGCGTTTTACGGCCGCTTCGTGGGGAGTGAGGATGGACTTTGAGGGCGCGGGTTCAGAGGTGCTAGTGTCTAAGGCTTCAGGTTCGGAAGTAGTAGCGTTTCCATCTTGAGCGGATGCTGATAAGGTCTCCTCTCCTATAGTAGGAACCGTGGCCTCTTCTTTTCCTAGGTCCGTCTCTACCTTTTGTTCATTTGATGGGGTAGGTTTCGCTTCTCCCGACGTGTCATTCTCTTCTGGTTTTGAGTCATCTTGGGGCATTGGGTCCTCTTCCATTACATCTAGATGGTTTTCTAGCTCGGCTTTGGTCGTTTCGCCCTGTTCCTTTGCGGAGGCGGCAGCTTCCTTGGATTTAGCAGCCTTTGATTTCTTCTTTGTTCCCTCTGGTAGATCCTCAGTTGCATGGACTTCAGCCATAACAGCTTCCCGCAATTCTGGGTCAAGCTCATCCAGTATAGGCTTGATGAACTCTTCATCCGCCTTCTCCCAGAAATCAGCAACATCCGCTTGTCGAGCCTTCCATTCCTCAAGCACACCCTCTTTCTCGGCATGTTCAACCAGCTTCTTGCCCATGTAGCTCTTTGGATGTGGTGGAACAAAAGCAAAGGTGGGAATCAGGTACTCATACCATCTTGAATCGCAAGTCTGGTAACAACTGAAGGACGCATTTGTTCTTTCCATGCCCCATATTCTGATCTGAGGAGGTAAATTGTCGTTAATCTTCTGAACAATATCTGGATCCTCCACAATAAGCTTCAGGGATATGACATTGCCCGCAGCATGTACACCTTTGTCTGTACGCGCACAGCGAACCAAAGAAGACTTCTTTGGGTCGTCTGCATTGGCCTTGGATATTGCGCCGGCGGCCACAAATGCCTTGAAGATATCTCCTTCGATTGTCTTCTCTTGAGTGTTGATCTGCATGCCCTTGTATCCTGATCCAGCATATCCAATCAGCACTGCGACCTTTCTCTTAGGTTTTCGACCATCTGCCTCGATTTCCTCTTTCGAAAACTGAGTGGAGGCATAGTCGCCTGCTTCTCCGGTTCTCTGGCGCTTGCCGTCTTGATTCTCATCGTCGCGCTTCCTCCTGCCTAGGTCAGTACGACTTGTTTAGTTAGTCGCGCAAGAAATAAGGGTATTAAAGGACTGACTTCCATTCCCCGCGACCCATCTCCCCTTTCTTGGAGCGACCTCCCGACTTATTTGCCCCAAAATCCCCACCCCTTCCCCTCCCTCTACCGCGACCCCGGTCCCCTCTGCCTCTCCCACGATCGCCGCGCCCGCGGTCACCCCGCCCTCTTTTGTCACTGTGGTTTCTCCCATCTGAGCCGGGCGAACGAGCACGTTTGTTCCCATGAGCCTCGTTACTACCCTCGGGTTTACTTGGCGCAGCTGAAGGAGGGTTGTCTGCCATTTTGAAAGTTGTTGAATTCCTCTCATAGCACTCAATTGCCAAAGTTAAGCAAGTGGTAAAAGTCACGACCTCTTGAGTCTGGAAAAAGGTTCTGATAGCCTGGTTAGGCTTGGCATGCGGCCGCTAGCGTCACGCAGCCTCGTCGCAACTTCAAGGCTTCCTTTGGGATTTCTGACGACCGCGTGAAAACTGTACCAACATCAATAATACTATTGTCTCGACCTACCCAAGGCCGGGCATCATCTTGGTCAGTTACTAACCCTCATTATCCACTCGCCAACACAAACCGGTGTCGAGTTGAATAATGGGCGCCTCCCTATCTTGTTAAGCAAGACCCTTCCTTTCCTTGTTCTCCTTGGTCCCACGGATTCATTATCTTCAACTCGCAGCCTTTGTTGTGCGGGCTTTCGATCCTTTGTCTTCATCGTCTCGAACTTGAGGCAAATATATCCAGTCCGCCGATACACAACCACCGCGACCATGGATCTCGCCCAGATGCTTGTGCGCTCCTGCGTGCGCTCGTTCTACGATACCAAACATATTCTGGTCATTGATGCACTGATTATCCATTCGGCGTATGTATTTACTGAGGGCTTGACGTATGAATACTGAAGAGTGATGTTGACATAATCAATAGCTTGCGCGACGATGACATGGCCTATCTCATGGGCATGAACACGAAAGAGCTCCATAAGCTGTGTGGTCGACTGAAGGAGGATAGGTTCCTCGCCGTGTAAGTGCTTCTCTTGGTAATTGAGGCTGGGCGCAAATGTTCATCTTCAAATCCACTAGACATACACGCCCCGAGCTCAAAGAAGGTCAGCAACGTCCATTGAATCGAACCTATTACTACATCGACTACCGTGCTACAATTGATGCCATCAAATGGCGGGTCTACCTCATCGACAAGCAGGTTCAGGGAAATACCGTACCAGAGATGGAGCGAAAGGAGTTCTTCTGTCCAAGGTGCAAGTCGGAATGGACACAAATGGAGGTTCTAGACAAGTATGGACCGCAGGGCTTTTTATGCCACAGATGCGATTACATTCTGGAGCAACATGACCCAAACAGCAACAGCCGTGGAGGGCATGAACAGTCAACGAAGCTGAACGCCCAGTTCAAGTTCATTACCGACCTCTTGCCCAAAATCGATGGCGTCGTCGTTCCAGAGAATACGTTTGAGCAAGCTCTAGCCTCTGCCCGAAAAGTCAATCGCGACGAGACAAACCCCGCGTACGAAACAGCACCTCTTGATGCTGCAGTCGAAAGACCAACGGCGGTCCGAGGTATGGCAAATGTTGCCCCTCAAACGATATCTGTCACCCTCACGGCATCTGAGGGTCCTACGGATGCAGACATTGCTGCTGAAAAAGCAAGAAAGGAGAAGACGGCACATCAAAATGCCCTGCCCGTCCATTTCACGCACAGTACAATCAGTGGTGAGCAAGTAAGATTCAATGGAGATACAGCAGCACTATCTTCTCAACCCCGGGAGCCAGACAAGAAAGATATCGGGTTTGACACTCCATCCGCCAATGGAGACGTCGAAGGAATTGATGATTACTTTGCACAGCTCAAGGCAGCCCAAGCAAAAGAAGCAGAACAAGAGAAAGAAGAAGAGTTCGAGACTGATGAAGAAGAAGAAGACTTTGAAGACGTGATTCCTGGAACGGGCTCTGGAGTTGGCACTCCCTCTAGTTCAGTTGGCGGAGAAGTAAAACCTACCTCGGCACCTTATGCAAGCGGCTTGACAGGTGTATTGAAGAAGGGCGGCAGCGCTTCGGGGAGTGGTACCAGCACAGGCGTAACTAGTCCGGTGACAGGACCAGGCACGCCAGAGGATGGTAGACCTCCGAAAAGGGTCAGAATTGAAGAGCCAGTCGTGAAAGATGAAGAGGAGAGTGAGGAAGACGTCGAGTTCGAGGATGTATAAGACTGTGGGTCAGCACCACATACTATGGGTTGAACAAAACTGATCAAGGCGTTGGGGAAAATTTGCTTTTCGAGGTTTTCTCAGTATACCTTTATAGCATTGCGCCGGCCAGGCGGCGGTTTTAAAAGAACGCGTGGGCGCTCAAGCTGCGGATGGACATATAATAAATGTACAACAACGATGGCGCTTTCCTAAAGCCGTGAAGTATTGAGTAAGATGTGATTTAAAGCTTGCCCTGCAATAAAGTCTTGAAGCCAAATCAGGCCTTGAAGCGGCAAGGCGCTATATAAGATTGTAGAGGGACTTGTAAGGGATGTTTTTATATTTCCAGATTAGGCAAGAGGGGTCTAGTGGGTTGCGAGGAGTAATTACGTAATCGGTACAGAATGAAATAAGATGAATCGCCACATATCTTTGAACATTACCTCCCATTCTCATTGCAAAGCTTTAGAATATAATGTAATCGTCAGTTCCGAAACACTCCAACATATTCATTTAGACCCTGCTAAACAAGTCATTTCGAATCATATAAGAATTCCCTGACGGTACAGATACATAGGTCAAGGGCCGCTGTCGTCCATTTCGCAATGATCAACCTCCTCGAGCCAAGCTGAGATGGCTCTCGAATTCCCACCAATATACCTACTCAAGGCCCATTTCAAGGACATTTCCGAACTTAATGCTCTCAGTAAAAAGATAGGGGTGGTGTTCAATACCAAAGAAGAAGCCGTCAACTTGTTTCTAGCCCATGAGAAACTCAAATCCAAAGTGCGAATAGAATGGGAGCTTCGTCAAGTTGGGATCACTACGGAAGCAGTGTTCAGAGGCCCGGAGTTCAATCATGGTGAAAAGGAACAAACTCAAAAGGGACCACCGCCACGAAAGCGACGCAAGGTCGAGAAGAATAGTGATGGCACGGATTTGATAGTCCTCGATTCTAGCACTGGGTCTGAGACTGAGTCCGAGACTGGGTCGGAAACCGAAAGGAAGTCACCAAGGTCTTCTAGGACTACCAGCTCAAGTAGTCCTACGTTATCCCGAAACTTTCCTACGAAGTCAGATGGATTTCCTACGTGGGATAAGGATATACTCAAAGTCTTAAGAGTTGCTTGGTATGACGACTCAGTCGAAGCCGGGCAGCTCCTGCCAACTGATGAATACCTGGTCTATGAAGGAAGAGTCGTTTCAGCGCCTAAACCTACATGGCCTATCCACAGCAAGCCTCATGAGCCCCTCAAGACATTACCACTACCTGAAGTAACTGGTGCAAAGCCTTATGACAAGTACCGAACTGGGAGATACAAACCTCACACCACCAGGGGAAGGATCCGTACACCGCCTCTCATACACGAGACTACTTCCGACCGCGAAGAGGAGTCTCAAATCCCAGATCTTCCAGATGACTTAAAACAGCCCTACTCTTGCAAACGCCAAACTCCCCTCCACACCCCAAACGATAGCTTCATCACGCAACTGAAAGTCATCAAAGAAGCTCGCCTCCTCACAGACGCCGAGGAGAGTAGCAGCGAGTGGTCTGTTCGCGCCTATACCGGTGCAATCTCATCTATAGCCGCCTATCCATTCAGTCTGACCTCCGCCCGCGAATTGAGTCGCCTTCCTAGAGTAGGATCATCCACCGTGGAGTATTTCAAGGAGTGGAAACGATACGGGCACATCACGGAAGTAGAGAATATAAAAAAGGACGAGAGAATCACAACTTGGCGTAGTTTCTACGGCATTTTCGACGTAGGGGCAAAAACTGCCAGGGACTGGTACAACAAAGGATGGAGGGATCTTGACGATGTGGCACAAGGTTTTGGCAGTCTCTCAAGAAGCCAGCAAATCGGCGCTAAATTCTACGAGGAGTTTGAGGAGAGGATGTCGAGAGATGAAGTGGAGAAAATCGCGGCTGTCGTTTTGCATGAGGCCAACAGGAAAGAACCAGGCTTCGAGATGGTGATATGCGGTGGCTACCGACGCGGAAAGCCCGATATGGGGGATGTCGATGTGGTATTGACCCATCGGGACGAGAATGCTACTCTTAACTTCATTGATAGGATTCGAAAGAAACTAGAGAAAACCGGTCACATCACGCACTCACTCCGGCAATTTGATACGAACAGCAAAAGAGGTCAAGACCCACTGGCCTGGAAGGGAAAAGTCAAGCCAGGAGGCAAGAAAGCGGGATTCGACACGCTGGATAAGATATTCGTGGCTTGGCAGGACCCGGAATGGCCTTTCAAGGCAGAAGACTTGGAAAGGAACCCCCAGGCAAAGAATCCGAATGTACATAGGAGAGTCGATATAATAGTCACGCCTTGGAAAACAGCTGGATGTGCCCTTGTTGGGTGGTCTGGCGGTAATATGTTTGAGAGAGACCTGAGGTTATATTGCAGGCAGGAACTTGGATACAAGTTCGATAGCAGTGGGGTGAGAAGATTGGATAATGGAGAATGGGTAGATTTGGAGGCGGGCGCTGATACTTTGTTGGAAAAGGAGAAGAAAGTATTTGAGGGGCTTGGCTTGAAGTGGATTGAACCTACGATGAGGTGTACCGATTGAGATTCATCAGTAGACATTGGATTAGGGAATGTCCTAGGAGTCTTGGACTAGGTTACTTGCGCGAGGTGAGGGATTATAAATGTACTTTGCCTGTCAATGGACGAGTTGCCCTTTTGGCAAATTATAGGGAACTGAATGTAAACAAACACAAAAACCGTACTTCACACAAAAAACACACCTTGATCAATGTAGTCATGTTTGCACATCTACTTCTAACATACGCTTCCCATCCTATCATTCAAGTCCATCCACTTATCCCACTTTCTCATCATCCCAAACCTGTAACCAACGCCAACTGCGACTTCCAAGCAAGAAAGGAAGTACCCAGCACAGCCACGGTCTAATTTACAGAAATACAGATCAAATGAATTTTAAGAAAGCTTTTGGTTTGTGCGAGCTCTCTATCCCCCAAAACACCGGTGCATGGCATTGCATGTTTTAAAAAGGAGTGTTGAACGCTTGCAAAGGAAAATAAAACAATCGATTTTTGAATTTAAGCGGTGACAGAGGTCTGCGCTGGAGGGGTAGGTAGTCTTTCCTGTTCACCCTCAACTGATTCGTCAGTGTGGTCACCTGCATAGTGTTTTTCGGAGAAGTATGATCGAGAAGGTGAATTCGAGGCCTCCGGCGTGTAGAACATCGCTTGCTGATTTGAGCTTCCCGGACGATTGAGGTAATCTTGGTCCTCTTCCTCATCTTCCACTGGAGGTAGAGGCGTTCGTCTCCCGTCCTCCGAAAAACTGATGGCTGCCTCGCTATCTTCGCCATCTGATGTTACAATAGCCGGGATACCTGATGGATGTAGCCTCTTATGGAGTTCCCTGAAGCTTTTGGTTGTTGCAGAGCTTGTCGAATTTTGTCGTTCGCGGAAGTCTGCAGGCTCAGCGAGAGCAGATTGGAAATCGTCTTCAATTGTCGCAGGTGAAAGACCACCTGGCTCATCTTTGTGAGGATGCCTTCGTAGTCGTAAACGCTCATCAGGTGACATACTCTGAAGCTCTGACCCGAACTGGATAACAGAAGCCTTCTTGCCATGAACTACAAAGCTGCCAGTACCGCGAGATAGCACGTCATCTGCAGCAGTTTCGTCGGACATTCCGACGCTCGATGACGAATCTTTTCCTTTCCTGCTTCGCGTGTGGGTGGGTACATGAGCTTCTCGAAGAGTACGATGCAAACTTCGACGAATCTTTCCTTTCTCTAGCTTCTCCTTTTCAGCTGCGGGGTCCTTCGTTTGATCCTTGCTCTCCTCAACGTCGGGAGCAATTGGACGCTTGCCGTCTGGAGTATTTTCTGGCTCCTTAAGCCCTGCCTCCTCCAGCACAGCTTGCTCTGCCGCATCCACATTTGGACTTGGAGCTCGTGGTGTATCTGACATAGCAGTAGTGGGTTTTAAGCTGGCTTTTGACGGAGTTGTGGCTAAGCTCGGACTTGAAGGCACAGCACTAGAGGCAGATGCTTTGCGTGCACGAGCATCGAAGCTCAACGGCGGAAGCTCCCATGAAGCTTGCTGTTGGTGGAAATTTGAGGAGCTCGGAATAACGGGCGGGGTCTGGAAAATATCATCCATTCCATGATCTCCGTCCTGTTGGGGCGCTTGTAGCGTCGAAGTTGATGGGCGATTTGTCGCTTGCGAGGTCGGTCGCTGGCCACGGTGAGCAGTGCTTGATATCGAACGTAAACGATCAAGAGTGCTGCGTTCGGAAGCTGCAGTTTCACTCATGATATCCACTTTAGGAATGGCCTTCTCTGGGGGGTTTTTCTCTTCATCCAAATCCTTCACCAAGATGTCCCTGTGGCATTTTAAGCGCCAAATTTCCATCCTGCCCCATTTCAAATTAGCAGCCATTCGACCAGCGGCGAGAAGCACCTGCTCTCGGGTTTTTGGCTGGATTGGCGAGAGGATTTGAAGGTGTCGAGCATTCCTGAGCTGGGCATCAAGTTGTTTTTCCGCTATAGTAAGCCTTTCCTCGGCTTCTGAAATCTTCTGCTGCATGATTTCCCGGCGAGCCGAGAGAATGTCTTGCTGCATCTTTGTATCGATCCTTCCACTGACAATGGTTACTTCGCCAGTCGGGGTTTGCACCGATCTCATTCCATCTGTCTGGCTCTCCAATCGTCTTATTCCACGACTTCGCTGGCCTTCATAATTTCCTCCAACTACGCCCCGCATGCGGACCCCAGCTGTCCTGAAAGCTGCCGCATAGTTGAGTTTCGCAAGCCAATCGTTCATTTCTTGTTCATTGTCTGCAAGGAAGGTCTCCTCAAACCCTCCGTGCCGAACGAAAATGAATGCGTTCTTATGCTTCTGGTAGGTAGAGTCGAGCAAAGCGACTGCATCATCCGTCGACATCAAAGCGTCAGGGCTGAATTGTTCAAGGGGAGGCTTGAAGATAATCGGTATGCCATCGTGGCCTTGCTTGATATGTGTTTCCAATTGGTGCATCAGATTCTTGATCCAAGTGGTATTCCTGAAGAAGTAAAGCTGAGCACCCGTCAGAATAGCTCCCCATTCCTGCCAGGGAGATCTAGTCTTTTTCTTCTTCGTGTCCTTTCGCCAAAGGAGGCCAACTTTCGTGATCTTTATATCAACAATCCCAGGGTGGGCCTCTTCAGGATTTGTAACAGTTTTCTCGGACATAAATGCGTCAGGGCGAGATCGTGCTGAAACTATCTGTAGAACGCCCGTCCTGAAGAAAGTCTTTTGTAGATCCTCCAGATTAAGCGATGGTGCCGTTCCAAGGTAGCTGTAATGTTCCTCCAGATACATCACGTCCTTGAGATTGGGTCTCAGCGTATCTAGCTTGCTGTCAATGATAAGAGTGTAAGGATCAACAGGCTCTTTCGATGGCCGCTTCGTTGGATCCACATTGCCACGTGACAATATGGACTTCTTTTTCGTCTTATGCTGTACGATTCGTTCGCCGTTGATGTCAAGATCGTCTTCAACATGAATAAAGGGCGTGTACGAAATGTTGTCATAGAAGCATTCCAAAATCTCATCAAATATTCCCTCGCCGCGAATATTCTTCAAGTACTCCGACTTCTGCATTTTATGTTTATTGTTTTTGTTGAAGACGTCGGTGTGTAAGATGAGGAGTGAAAATGCAATAAAGTACGCTTGATCAGGAGATGCGTATATGCCGGGGTTACACTCATGGTATCTGTTGGCGAAGCCTTGCAAGCATCTATCGATTTGTTGAGTCTCCTTGGGTAATTCAACTTCCATCAGCAATTTTCGGATGGCCATATCCATCGGATCACCGAAGAAACCAAAACCTCTCATGTAGCTTCTAAGAACGGCTTGAGAAAATGGATCAGTGCCCTTAGACAGCACACTAGCTACAACGCCCCTGCTGACAGCTTCTTCCAGGCGCACCAGGTACTTCGCTGGGGTATCATCTTCGAACCGTTCAGGTAAGACAATAGGCTCTCGTGTTAGCTGGACGGAATTATTCTTGGACGTACTCGAACCTGGAGTCGCGGGACCTGAGTTACGTGGGACAGGTGGCTCGGAGTTTTGGCGAAGTCGATGTGATAAACTAAACAGGTCACCAAAGCTCTTTCTACCAGTTGACGTAGAAGTGCGGACAGAAGTAGGAAGGGTCGGAGTGGGTAAAGCGTCATCACTAGCATTGTTATGTAGAGAATTCAGGGTAGATGATCTTCCACGCTGACCCAACCTTGCACGAGTTGGAGACGAAATGGAGGATGCCGTTGATCCCTGTCTAAATAGCCCTGCAACGCCCGATGCGGATGAAGTTTTGGCGAGAGCACTGTGTGACATTGACGGTGATGGTGACAGCATAGGAGAGGGTAGACTATCGCTGGCTCTCACATCTGCTTTTATAGCAGCAGAATCGATCCCTGAGATTCGAGAGGAGCTAGCAGACGCTCGAGACGCTGCTAGAGATTGGGCCTGGTCTGGGTTGGTAGATTTCTGAGGAAGATGGGAGAGATCAAACAAAGGCGCTGGTGTCTTCTTTCGACGGGGAAGGCGAAAGAAAGTGGTGGTTGTATGAATGGTATGTGTGGTTGTTGTAGTTGAGGCATATACTCCATGGTCTCCTGAACTCCCATCAGACCTCGACGATTCAGATACCCGGGTAGCTGGGAGTGCTAAAGTCGAATTGGAATCATCACCGTAGGCTGGTGGGTAATTTCCGCTACCAGCTGTCTGTGTCGAAGGTCGCGGAAGCTCGTCAAAAGTGACTCTGCTCTTATTACCTGAGGGGGCAGTTTCGGACATGGTCTTTCTCCTTTCCTTCTTCTCGTGTTTCGTGACTTTCGCCGGCTCTTCAGCGGTAGAGTCCAAGGAACTCTTAACACGACCCATCCGTATTCTCGACTTTTTCTTCGTTGGTTTCGCTGGCTTTGTTGCATTCATATCCATCGTAGGAGCGGTCGTGATGATTTCGGGGGCTGTTTGATCTTTGTTAGTAGAATAGGCTAGCGGGGTAACGATTTGATACTCACGATGCGGCATGGGAGGAGTGGCAAGCTGGTCTTGTTGGGCCTGTAGTCGAGCCCTTGTTGATAATTGGGAGTCTGAAGCATGGCGGAATTTCAACATGGAAAACCGGTGATGCCTGGGTGTTTGTTGCTGCACAGGAGGAGAGATCGAGGGCTCCAAAGGGCTGGTGGCACTCTCAGCTGATGCTCGAGGTGAAGATGCTCCCTCTGCTTCGGCGCCTGCTGGAGACAGAAATTCTGCAGCGGAAGGTCTTCTGGGTATCTGCTCGCTGGCTCTGCCATCGAGTAAAGTCGGATTACCCATTGATTCCGGCAATAGAAAACTTCGTCGTCGGATGTCATCGCTAGATGGACCGCGACGACGTATCAATCCCGGTAGGAGAGGCATGTTGGAGCCCAATTTGCGGCTTCATCGATATCGAGTATGGTGAATGCAACATGAGTTGCACGGAAGGTGAGAAAGGAAGGATCCGGTGGGGTAGAAGGGGATCTCGAGAAAAGCAGAGGGTTGGAGAGCTGCTGAATTGGGCTGGGGAGGATGGGGACTTCGCCAAGGCGACAACGCTCAGATGATTACAGCTCAGTATGTAAAAACAAAACGAGTGAGGGAGGAAGCGACAACCAAGTCGTCCAGATGAAAGGAGAATTCAATAATTCATGCTGTATAATAGGAAAATGAACGATTGGTGGTACAGTAGTAGGACTTGTGTTTCAGCCTTTCTGATATAGATTCAGCACCTTTAGGGTAATAGGCAGGGACGATAACATTGATATTACCCATTTGAAGTACAGTACAGTAGCCTCCCAGCGGACTTTACACTACGACACGCGGAGTACTCCACTACCTACTAATAAGACAGTGAGACCAGCCTTACTACGCCGATCATCCACACCACACCACACCACACCACCAGAAGAGCACATCCACCAGATCCAACCACTCACACACTCGCAAGTGCCTTGCCTGACTGCTCTACCCACCCACCGCGGCCCAGCCACCCATCGGCGAGTTGTACAGAATAACCTCCAGTATCCGTAACAATATTGATCTTCGTCGGTATTGCGACTGATGCGCTATTGATCATGCTCGCACTGCACAACACCCTCTCTTACCTTCCATTTCTCCTTCTGGTCCTCTGTGCAACCAGCCAAGCCTTCGCTGTCCCAGGGACCACCAGCGACAACTCCCACTACGCAGCTACTCAACGCCATTCGCCACCCGAAGCAAAGCATCGCGGTGTCTTCCCCCAATTGACATGGCTCCGGGATACTGCCATTGAGAAGGTATTTGGTGTGCCAGCGAAATCTGCAAAGGCGGGGACGGAAAAACCAAACTGTGCATCGCATACTTCGAGTTCCCAGATCCCAGCGACACTGTTAGCCAAATACGGAGGTGATGTGGTTCTTCGATTCAACTTGAGTACACCGCATGAGGAGCAAGCATTGGCGGAGGCTGCGGATACCCTTTTCCTGGATGTCTGGGAGTTTACTAGCAATTGGGCAGATATCCGACTGAGGGAGGACGATGTACGTCGAAAGGTTCCTACTATACGTCTTAGTACTAACAAAGAGAAGGTCCCATCTCTACTCGGATTACTACCCAAATCACTCCAGAATGCCTACTCTCCTCTTATGCCCGACTTGGCAAAGTCCATATATCAGACTTACCCTTCAATTGCGCAGGCACGCCCGGCCCTCCCACCATCTCAACGAGATCGTGCATTCACGCCATCTCTAAAGACATCAGATGGAGCTGACAATATCTTCTTTAGCAATTACCAGCCCTACTCGGTAATTGTACCATGGATGCGTCTTATGGCATCTATGTTCACTACGCATGTTCGAATCATCAACATTGGAACAACTTATGAGGGTCGAGACATTTCAGCTCTTCGAGTTGGCGTTTCCCCAAACCTCCCTCAGGACGACCCCAAACCGAGGAAAACCATTATCATCACCGGAGGTTCCCATGCACGAGAATGGATCTCAGTAAGCACTGTGACATATATTGCCTGGTCTCTGATTACAGCCTATGGAAAATCTCCAGCAATTACCAAACTTCTCCAAGAGTTTGATTTTGTTTTCATCCCAACTAGCAACCCGGATGGGTATATATACACGTGGGAGACTGACCGTCTGTGGAGAAAGAACCGCCAGCAAACGAATTTGAGATTTTGCCGTGGACTGGATCTTGATCGTGGCTTCGGCTTTGAATGGGATGGAGCTTCCGCTCATAGCAACCCCTGTTCCGAAAGCTACCAGGGCGAGGAGCCATTCCAGGCGGTGGAATCACATAGACTGGCCGAGTGGGCAAAGAATGAGACTGAGAACAACGAAGTCAAATTCGTCGGTTTCTTGGATTTGCACTCATACTCGCAGCAAGTGCTATATCCTTACTCATACTCCTGTAACAAGGATCCGCCAAGCCTGGAAAATCTCGAGGAACTAGGAATGGGACTTGCCAAAGCAATTCGGATCTCGAGCGGGGAGCAATATGGAGTTGCTTCCGCCTGTGAGGGTGCTGTTCCTGCCAAGCGGGGGCAAGCTTCCCGGATGGAAACAGGCGGTGGCTCAGCAATTGACTGGTTTTACCATGCGATGAAGACGCGATATAGCTATCAGATCAAACTAAGGGACACGGGAAGTTACGGCTTCTTACTGCCAAAGGAAAACATCATCCCCACTGGAGAAGAGGCCTATAATGCAATTAAGTACTTTGGCGATTTCTTAATGGGGAACAAGGGGATTGAAGGTCAGCTTTGGAAAGAGATGCATAGGGGTGTTGATGTGGAAAACGAGACAGTGGTGGCTGACATTGAACCCATCGAGGAAGAGGTTGGGTATGATGCTGATGAAGCAAGGTGGGATCTCAGGCGACGGAGATGATGATGAATAATTATTTGTGAATAGGTTCATTGGAGTTGATGGAGTATGGAAATGGAAATGGCGGTATTTACGGGTCATGGTGTTGGGGCGTTAGAGATGATTGTTTTATTGCAAGCAAAAGAAATGTATGTATTACCATTTATTACCAAAGCCGGGTCAACCATATATTGTATAGAAGATTACTCTTTGTACAGTATCACCAGTCTCTTTGGCAATAAATCTTTCACCAACAGCTAAAATAGCGACATGTACGTATGGGCCCTATGAAGATTTAAAGAGTAATCAACCAGCAACAATTGCGTGATCCCACCCTAGCTGTTGTGTAATCCACGTACAGTAGATGCTCCCAAGGACATGGTACCGCACGGCCCGTCCCTAGAACATACATAAACTTTCCATCTCCTCGACATATGTTCCATTTCTCTGTTCCAAAGACTTATCGCTATTTCACTCAACTTCAAGATGAAAACTAGAGTCCTCGTCTCGTGATGCGTCGGTCACTTTAAATGTTGCCGAGGTATGTACAACAGTACTATGACTGCCTTGTGGCCGACCTGACCTACTGCTGGTGCTGTACCTCACCTCTTCAGCTATTCAACTTCCAAGACAGAGAGAAATGTAGGTAGCTTGACGTCTCGCCATTGTGAAGCCATCACCAAAACAAGCCTCGGCACAAACAGCAGTTTCCTTCCGAGTCGGAGACTTTCTGAGCCGGCGACGGGACAACCTTAGGGGAAGATTCACACCATGCCGTTACGCACCGGCCGTGCCTAGAAGTATTTGGCCAGTTCTCTCTCTATTTATTTCCTTCAAATCTGACTTTTGATTTCAATCAATTGAGTTACAAGTGAAGCAATTGATTATCTCCCTACAAGCCCTTTTGTCACAACTTCTCCTACTGAATCATTCACTGCACCTCAACTTCCACTTCCACTTCACATCTTCAAAAGGAGCTTTGCGCAAAATACAAGTACTTCCAAACCGCAACAATGGCAACAATGGCCATCGCCCCAGACTATGGCTATGTCCTCCTCGCCGCAACCTCGACCTTCATCGTCAACATCCTGCATATGCTCAACACAGGCGCCTACCGCAAAGCAGCAAAGATAGCCTATCCAGCCGCATACGCACCCTCTTCGCGCACCGATGCCGACGCACACAGATTCAAGTAAGTCTCCTCTCTCCTTCCCTCGTCCTACTATACCCCTTCCCCCAAGACAGAAGAAAAAAGCAGTACAGAACAAAACTAACTCTCACAAACCAGCTGCGCCCAAAGAGCCCACGCAAACTACATCGAAAACCAAGTCTCGACCCTCGGCGCCCTCTTCATAGCCGGCTTGAGCTACCCCCGCGTGGCGGCTGGTATGGGCCTTGGTTGGAGCGTGTGCAGGTGGCTGTACATGAAGGGGTATTCGGAGGGTGCGGCGGGAGGAAAGGGGCGATATAGGGGGATTGCTTATATGTTGTTCCAGGCGGGCTTGATTGGTATGGCGGGGTGGACTGGGGTGAGCACTGTTTTGAGGTGGTAGATATGAAGATAGGGGGGGTGGGATTGTTGATTGTAGATATACGAGAACTCACATAAGCTTGCTAGTCTTTTACTTGAGGGTTTCGGATATGCGTGAGGTGTGTTTGTGTGAACTTGCGGGTATTGAACTTATAGGTTGAGTTGTGTATAACGCTGCGTTTCCTACGCTGTGGGGTAGAAAGGGGAAGTCGTCTTTGGTGACACAAGTATAAGTGTAACCCCAATCGTTTACATGCAGTGTCTAGACTCCCCTCCCCTCCCCTACCTAGCCACTATCAAAACCCTCGAATCGCTTTTCAATTACTTAGCTCACCTAATATATTATCCTACTATTATTCAGGAACACTACACCCAACTAACATCAACCTTTTGCTTCATCAATCCTCAAGTAACTAAACCCATCATCTCCTCCCTATTCGCAACCCTTCCCGCTACACCATCAAAAGTCCTTCCAGTGCACACCTAACATCTCTTGGGGAAAAAAGCCTCCTGTGTAGGATGAAAAGCATGGGATATCAGAGTTTACATGAACTTCATTCCTATGTAGCTATGTTATAGCGGGTTTGAGTGCTAGGGAATTCAAATGCTCGGCTGGGTTTTAGGGCTGATGGATAGATAGAGGGATAGAGGGATGGGATTGGGAGGTTGAGAAGCAGGAATGGGATTGTGAATCTGTAAGGTGTGCATGAATGTGTGGTTCATAGTGGGGGTATGAATCGAGGGAGAGAAAAGAAAAGAAAAGCAACACTATCAAGTTATGCTGGGGTGGAAAGAGGTTGCTTCTGCTGCCATGATTAATCGCATTATTCTGTTTTCATTCTGTAGCAAATATCGGCGTGGAAATCCCATCTATTGCAGTACTAAGGTAAAGAGTATATCAATATGTATATATTTATATATCCTTCAAGATAAACTATCTATACAGGTACGATTGTTTTTAAAGAAAAGGCTTTTCTAAAATAACAGTAACACTTTTTTATACAGTAGTAAAACATAGCAAGAGCTTTACACATCAAAGATATAGTAGAGTATGGTTTGACTAGAGTGGTACAAAATATATATCAGCTAAATAATTGGGTACAAGTAGATATGGTCATACGCGGTTTTCAGAAAGCAAATTACTAAGGAAAGTTCTTTAGATACTACGATATAGACACTTCTAGCTGCTGGGATCTTTAAGCCTGGCAAAATTATATATTACAGAAAGACGTAAGCTGATTGACAACACTATACGCTACCTTGGAATATGCATTGATTAGCCTTCGCTATTTTAGACTTTTCCTTGTGTCACTGGAAGCATTGGAAGAATCAAGGGATATTGACGTTTTATCATTTCGTTATGACAAGCTTGATTAATTAAATTGAACTGAAGCACCATCTGCCTAGTGAAATTTAGACCTATAGAAAGCTCGCTAGCAATACTCGCTGATATTGTTATAGGGGTAAAATTATAATCATATGCTTAGGAAAAGCAGATTATGGAAATTGACAGTTTCGGGAATACAAAAGTATAGTAGAGACAGAAGGTAGAGCCAATGCCTAGCTTTCTCCTGAGCGAGAGTTCCTCACTTCCACTAGGAATAAACCGGAATAATAACGAGGTATATGGAACTGAAAAGTGGGAACGAGTCAAGAAAGTACTTCTTAATCAAACCTATATTTCTCAGTAAATATGACTCGACATGAGATAAACACTAAATATGTATACCTAAAGCCGCTCTGAAATCCACGACCACCATTTATCAACAACAGCACCCTCACCCCCAGCAACGTTACCCCCCGAAACCTCAACCACAACATCAAACTCCTCCATCTGCTTAAACCTAAACTCCGTACTCCCCACCTCTCCCAACCACTCATCCCTATCCCCCTCATCCTCCATCCCAATCCCCGAATCCAGCAAGCCCTTACTCCTCGAACTCCTAACCTTGGATATCTCCGTCTCCAAACTGCTCTTCACAAGCGAAGCAGGGAGTGCCGTAAACAAATCTCCCTTATTCGCCGCTATCAAGATGGGAATCTCTTTCAACGCTTTCACGGCTTTGTTTTTGCTCTCGCTCCTCTTTTGCAGCACAAGGAGAATGTCGTGTAGATAGTCGGCTGTATGTCTTAATCCCTCATCTCCAGCGGACAGCGTAGCGGCGTCTACGACGAATATTATGCCCTTTAGGTTCTGGGGGTTGGTGATGTTGGCGAGGGCATGGTGGCGCAGCTTCCCATGGCCTGGAGTGTCGATGAGGAGGAATTTCTTATGCGTGAGGTTTGTAGGGTCGTTGACGGAGCGGTATTTGTCTGAGGAGGCGAGAGTGCCGACTGGGAGGTGGCATTCGGCGGAGATGGGGGCTTGAGAAGTGTGTGTTTGAGCGGCAGATGTGCCGCGCTCGAACTGGATTTTATATTAGTATTTTACCCAGGGCTTCTTAATAGGGAAAGGAGAATCATTTACAAGAGTTAGGAGAGACGTCTTCCCAGAACCACTGGGACCGATGAGCAGTATTGAGGGGAGAGTTGTCAGGCCGCTTGCTCGAAAGACGAACGAATGTAGGAAGAGTGGTATGCTGAGGACCAGGAGGACACCGACGATGAGCGCGACAGGTGATGGGCTCATTAGGGCATGCGCCCAATCTGCAACTGTAGACATTCTGCCTCTATTCCCGATAATTTCGAGTGTTACTATCGCAAAGGCTACAATGACTAGGTGCAAGGCTTCGAGCTGAACAACCCGCGCCGCGGCGCACTAAAATCTTTCGATGCAGGGGGTACGCTCAGCCTCGTTTATGACCCGTCAGCTTCAAGTAATCCAATTTCAAAGCGCCGACTCAAACTTCCACCATGTGCGTGTCCTTCTCACGAATATAATTTATTTTTTTGTTTCGACAACGAGTAACGAAGTGACGGATCTTGGAGGCTTGAATTTACTCTGCGACTCGACCCAGGCATGGCTGATGAGGACAAGCAGTCGAGTTCTACGAGTGCAATTGGGACAGCGGACATGATGGGGCCAACTGGGAAAGCATTGGCAGCAACACCGAAATTGAGTGATGATGACCATGTTGAGATGGAGGAGATAATATCCTCAGGGTCGCCAGTGAACCCTGATGAAGATATTATGCAGCTTGCGCGACTCGGTGATATCCAGGGGATAGAGAAGCTCTTTGATAGTGGGAAGTTTGATGGTACATATGCTGATGCAGAGGGGATTACGCCTCTACACGTATGTATCTATACTCCAAAGGAGCTCTGGGACAATTACTGATATTCCTTTCAGTGGGCTGCTATCAACAACCAATACGCCATGTGCCAATTTCTACTCAAGGCTGGCGCAGATGTCAATAAGAAAGGAGGGGAATCAGTTGCTACACCTGCAATGTGGGCAGCTCAAAGGTGTCATTATTATACGGTTCATCTTTTGCTCGAAAACGGCGCAGATCCTCTTGTCACAGATATCCAGGGCTACAATATCCTTCACCTCGCAACATTCGAAGGGAACATCTTCCTACTCGTCTTACTCCTACACCAAAATATCTCGGTTGACATTCCAGACCGCCATGGACATACTGCGCTCATGTGGGCTGCGTACAAGGGGTTCCCGGCATGCGTGGATCTATTCCTGAGATGGGGAGCAGATGTTCATGCTGCGGATGAGACGGGATTTACGGCATTGCATTGGGCTCTTGTCAAAGGATCCCAAGGTTGCATCCAGAAGTTAGTCGAATACGGGGCTGATCGATTTGCGGAAACTTCGATGGGAAAGACACCCGCAGTCACAGCATCAGAAATGAAGACGGAGAGGACATGGCACCGAGCATTACGAGAGTGCGGGTATGAGGAGGATGGAAAGCCAAAGACAATTGACTTCCCGATGAGTTCGTGGTTGTTACAAAATAAGCGGAGCTTTATGAACAAGTTCTTCTTTTTCTTCCCGTTCTTGATTATATGGCTTATGGTTATGATTTCAAGCCATATGGTGGTGTACGCGGGCGTACCTATAGCGTTGTTTGCTGGTTATGGTTTGCAATGGGTTGCGCAGCAAGTGATGGAATATGCGCCATCGGATATGAGGCATATGCATAAAACTGTAAGTCTTCTGCAACATATCTAAAGACCAAAAGCTAATTATGTAGCCTTGGCTTGCAGGGATATTCGCGGCTACATTATTTTGGGTTGGGTTAAGGTGGCTGTCGACTGTCCTTCCTTGTGAGTTCGACTACCGCGAAAGAGGCTATTGCTAATCAACGTAGGGACATATTCCGCATATCCCTTCAGTAATCTTGCTTTTGGGGTGTTGTACACCCTATGTGGTTACTTTTACTTCTGCACCATGATCTACGAGCCTGGCTATGTTCCTAAGCTTGGTGGACTCGGTCCCCAAAAGGCCGTCATTGACGAGCTTTTGAGTTTATGGAAGTTCGATGAGCAGAACTTTTGCGTTCCTTGTATGGTTCGGCAGCCATTGAGAAGCAAGCACTGCAAGAGGTGCAACCGCTGTGTAGCCAAGCATGACCAGTAAGTAGTTGAAGTCTGGATTTGATTTATTACTGACTCCATGAAGTCACTGTCCTTGGGTATACAATTGTATCGGCGTCAATAACCACAGGCACTTCTTCCTCTACTTGGTGACTTTAGAGGTGGGTATTTTGCTAATAGTAAGACTAACACTGAAATGTGAGCATAACATGCCCGAATTTACACCGGCCGAGTCCAGCTAACGATAGCAGATTTCGAGATCCTGAGTGACAAGGCCGAAGGGAGCACTGAATGCAATATACTGGCTCCAGAGCTTTGCAAACTTGTAAACGCAGATCCATACACACTTGTCCTCATGATCTGGGCAGCTCTACAATTGACATGGGTAACTATGTTAATGTTCGTACAGCTTGTCCAGATCTCCAGAGCCATGACAACATGGGAAAACATGCGCGGAGCAGACCATATGCATGGAAGCAAGGCTTCACAAGCCATCACCTCAGCCCTCACAACGGGCACTACCTCGCAATCTGGAGCACAAATCGGCAACACGGGTCTGGGACCAGATCCCGCCTTACCACCTACCCACGCACCCAGCGGCCACCACCACAACCACAAGCAAGGCTGCTTCGCACAATGGAAGAAAATCCTAGGTGTCGACACATTCGTCGAGACAGCGCTCCACAAGAAAGACACCACACACCGCAATCGGAACCCCTTCTCGGCCGGTTGCCTCACAAATTGCAAAGACTTCTGGTGCGATCCGGCGCCTGTATTCGGAAAACGGGAGAACGGCGCTGCGATGCTAGGCGGGCAGGTCGTGGATTACACGGCCATGTACGAGACGCCCAGGATGATGGGTACGAGGACGAGAGGCGGTGGCTATGAGAGCGTTGCGGTGGACGATTCTGTATGAAAAGATATATACTATACCTACCTATCTATGATTATGAGGGCGCTTGGATGGTGGGGGCGCATGAGGGATGTGGATATTTAATAGTGAAATCAAAAATTTGTATCATGCACAAATCTTCAGAATCTTCACAACACACAAAGCATAGAACAGCACAACACAAAACAACATCAATGAAATAAAATAATGAAGTCATGCTGAATATTATATGAATGGAATTCCCTTTCCCTTCCCTGTTCTCCATACGATCCGGGACGGGAGCTGAGCTGTGTCCGGCAGCTAGCCCAGCCGCTACTTTCGTACTAGACTACTAGCAGACTACTCTAATGATCTAATCTACGGTAGGTCGGTACGGAGGTACGGAGCATGTGCCATACGGTACAGTACCTAGCAGATTTGACATTTGGAAGGGAAAGGAGATTGCGATTGCCCAACAGATTCTTCCCTCCCCTGACTCCCGGCTACTTCGGACAAGTAGAGTGAGTGAGAGTGAGAGTGAGAGTGAGAGTGAGAGTGAGAGTGAGAGTGAGAGTGAGACAAGGTTTGACCCGCTGGGCTGGAAGTTGGAACGTCAACGTCACTCAGGGGTAGGGTGGTATTTGGGCAAGGAAATTTTCCAGTTTGGGTTTTGGGGGTAATACAGTACTGTATGGTATTCATATATCATTTTTACTTGACTAATTAATCCATGGTAGGTATGCATTACAGTGAAAGAGACATAGCTTCACTCCCTCCCTCCCTCATAAGCCTAAGATCCTCCGTAAAACAAATCTACTGTAGGTGGTGACGGGAGTTGAAGAGGTGTACGGAGGATTTCCGTTTTTTTCCCGTACCCATACTCCGTACAGTCTCCACCCGTGCGATCGGGATAACCATGGAAGTTCACGTACCCTACTGCTGCATACAGCTTAGCGCTGTGCATAATGCCCCACTTGAGGCTGATAACAATCTGTTCTCTTCAAACGTCATCCTATCAATGCGTCGTTCGTTGGACTGGTTTTGTGGGACCGTGGAAGGGAAAGGCTGCATTACTCGTGCTGTGCTGTGGTACTGTTCACTTGTGGCATTTTAAAGTATGCGTTTCACGGACAGCACAACAGCGATGAGGGTGAGATAGATGGATCATGGATGCAATGACCCCCACGGACTAGACCTGACTCGTTTTTCCTTTGGCACCCTTTGGCTTTGGCTGTCGGTGGACAACCTTGCGCTGTTTATTTGCGTCGGCGTCGGGCAACTAGTAGCCGGCCACTCGGAAAGTGTACTGAGTACGTCTACTTGAAAATTGAAATCTCTCTCGAATACGGAAAGGGAAACCGTCCAGTCAGACAACAAGAACAAGAACAACAAGAACAAGGACAAGAATGTCAATATCAATATCCGTAAACACCCGAACTGTGGATTTCCTACGTGGGTCAGTCGTTTGTTTGATGCTATCGGATTCCCTCGCCATGATTCGAGCCTTCGCAGCAGAAATGGGTCTATGGATCCATTCATACCCACTTCACGCCTCAACAGGACAAGCAAGCGCGCAGTGTGTAACCGCAATAGGCAAGAAGCTCAACACCACGGATCACCATGTGAGAGATGCACCCCGTCCGTTCCACTCGTAGCCGGCTTTCCTACTGGGAAGCGCGGCGTCCTACCTGACTCCTGAGGCAGTAGGGAGCTCGTTTGAAAACTTTTCCCACTCGACTTGAGCTTGTCCTTTCCAACCTCTACTTTCCCTTTCATTTTTAGAACACACTCCTCCAGCTTCTCCAGACTTTTTCCTTTGCTCACTCACCTCTAATCATCTCCTCTCTCCTCTCCACCCACACCAAACCACACCACACCACCACAACCACCATACACAATGGCTGCTCGTATGTTCGCTCCCAAGGTGGCCTCCCTCATGGGATCTACCTCAGCAAAGGTCGCTCGTCCCGTCATCCGCTCAAGCGTCAAGGCCAATGGCTCTCAACGCGCTTTCTCTGGTCAGTATATCCTCAATCCCAATGCCATTGGCACCTCAGACCCAATCCTGCCCTTATCTCCCTCTCTCAACTCCTCGTCACATGATATCCCTCAGACCTCCTGAACCCATCTAACACAATCCCCACAGGTGTCTCCTCGAGCATCCGCGCCCAAGCCAGCAAGCAATCCACCCCTTTCAGCGCCGTCAAGCGTCAACAAGCCTCGCAAATCCTCTCGCACGCCAGCCGCAACATGGCCGCCCGCCGAGGCTTCTCGTCTGAAATCGCCACCGCCATGGTCCAGGTGTCCCAGAACCTGGGCATGGGATCCGCTGCCATCGGTCTCGGTGGTGCCGGTATCGGTATCGGCATGGTGTTCGCTGCTCTCCTGATGGCCGTAGCCCGTAACCCCAGCATGCGTGGACAGCTCTTCTCGTATGCCATTCTGGGTTTCGCTTTCGTCGAGGCCATTGGACTTTTCGACTTGATGGTTGCTATGATGTGCAAGTACGTGTAAATACATTTTTTCGCTCATTGCGGAGGGGGGTTGGAGACGAATTGGATAGAGGGTGTGCAGTGGAATGGAATGGTTGTGTAGGATTCGATAGAGCGGTGGAGGGGGCATAGAAGGTGATGCATAGATTTGGAGATAGACGGCTAGACCTAAGACTGTACAGTACTACTATAAAGGGTGCATAAGAAGTATGTCCATAGCATTTAGCGGTCTCAACTCCTTGATCCATCCATCCATCTCAGCTTCGATATTGATATCGAATTCAGACTCTGTAGGTCAAACAAATCACGTGGAATATCAACGTCACAAAACATCATCTTCCATGTCCAACCGAGGTTAACTCTGTTTGCTGAAATTCCCAATTCAGTCCTCGCCGGTACAGTCCCTGTCCCTTGGACCGAGAAGAGAAGAGTTACTTTTTCTTCATTCAGTCAAGCATTCATTCATTCAAACAATCCATCCATTTTCTACATCACATCACATCACCTCAACTCCCTCTCCTCCCAACTCCAGTATAAATAAAACACACCTCACGCCCCCACGACTCAACGTAACGCAATGCAACGATAGACATGCGACCCTGCCTACCACTTGTAAGCGTTGCATAGCACATAGTGCGCATAAGATAGATATAGAGGACTCAGTAAGCATTCACCGGTCTGATATTCTCATTCCTCATTGCTCTCTCATACGATATGTATGTATGCACGGCTTGCTTGCTTTACAGAAAACAGACAGGGAATCTCTTCTTCTCTGCCCAATTGTTCGTTATATGTATGGGAGGGCAGAGTAGAGTAGGCTGATCCTAGCTATATACGGAATGTTGAGGAATGAATGAGTGTATGAGGTAAGAGTGAGATTCAAGTATTTATAGCAAGCAGGTAAAGAAGTACGGTGAGTATTTATTGTACTGTATAGCAAGTAATTCTAGGTGTATTGGACTATGAATGAATGAATGAATCAATGAATCAATGAATGAAGGTTATGAAGGATGGAATTTAGAGACATGGGGAACTTTGGTTTCATTGAGACGAGTGGTGGATTAAGATAGATATATGTATGGTATTGATAGATGTACTGATACAACTTGTTCAGCGAAGTTAACTTGATGAAACTTAACGGGCTTTTGGGACTGCACCTTGTGCAAATAATGGATGGGTTCTATAATAAAAGGCAAGAAAGAGAACCCTGGATTGAATATCGCTTCTTATGTTGATGCTATACAGATTACCTCATAGAACCTCAAATTCTTGCCTCTTGCCTCGTAGTCATTCAATCAATCATATCCACTCTTCCCCTCCACAACACCGTACGCACCACCGTCCTTGCCAAACATCGTCTTCAGGTCCCGAGCCAGGTATTCCGGCTTCTCGGTTGCGTAGAAATGCCCACCGGAATCGTTTTCGGCCTCGTAGACAACGGGACCCATGGTTCTGCACCACGACTTGGGCAGCACGGCGATTTCCTTGGGGTTATACGCTGGTATCAATCATTAGCCAATCAACCATGCAAGCGTCCCGAAGAGAAAAGACTTACCAAGTCCCAACTTCACATGGGGAATATACTTCGACACCACATCACGCCCAACAGCACCTTCCCTCGGATGCGCCATCTCATAATAAATGCGATGCGCAGCCCCCGGTCCCCCGCGACTATACGCATACACACTAACCCAGGTAAACAGCTCGTCCTCGGTCCACTTATACCCATCCGTCCAGTCATGCAGCTTCTCATACACCCACGCCAGCAGCGCCACGGGACTATCATTCAACGCATACGCCAGCGTCTGCGGCTTGGTACTCTGCTCGACGAAATACCCGCGTCCCTCGGCCCCGAACCACGCCGTGCGCGCGAACCCCGCCTTCTCCTGCGCCGTGTACGGCGTGAGCGTGTGCTGCAGGGCCAGCAGCGGGTTCGCGGTAAACGACGGCGCTGACGCGACCACTAGGTTTATGTGCGAGGCTTTGCAGGACGTGGGGTACAGGTGTCCGATCGTGCGCGTTATAAAGAAGCCCCAGTCTCCGCCTTGGGTGACGTATTCGTTGTAGCCGAGCGAGAGCATGAGTTTGTGGCACGTTTCGGCGTATTGTCTGGCGGCGAAGCCGCGGGTCTTGACGCTGGAGGAGAAGCCGTAGTTGGGGAGGGAGGGGGCGACGATGTGGAATGCTGGGCCGGAGGGGTCGGCGAGGAGGGGGAGGATGGGGAGGGCTTCTAGGAAGGAGCCGGGCCCTGGGAGTGCATGTCAGATGTTGCTCTAGAAGGATGGATAGGGGGACTTGCAGCCGTGGACGAATAGCAATGGGATGGCGTTCTTGACTGGGCTCTTTTGCCAGATAAAATGAATATCTAACTCGTCGAAACCATCTACTTTGATACCGGTGTGGTATTGAGGAACTTTGTTAAGTCTCTCTTCTGCTTGTCTCCAGTCCCATTGCTCCCAGGCTTTGGTCAGACGTTGCATGTCTGCCAACGGAACACCTAGGTCCCATTCCGAAGCTTCCAATTCATCGGGAAACTCGGCGAGAGACAGCTTCGTTTTCAGCTTGTCTATTTTCTCCTGGGGGACGGAGATGTTGTATGGTTCTGGGGCCATGATTTCAATTATTGGAAGTCGGTGAAACTTGATGGATCCGAATTGAGGAAAGATACCTGGGTATTTGTATAGAGATTTGAAGAGAAAGAATAAAGGAGAGCATACTAGTAGGGGAGATGTTGAGTTACCCGACCGTTACTTGATTCTGGTTATAGTACGGTAGGTGACGTTCAAGTGCCGGTCAAAGCCGTTGGGATATATACCCAGACAGGCCGTATTACCCATATACTCGTACGTTACCCCGCACTTTATATCTGCAGGATTGAGTTCGTAATTACAAGTACCTGGTCATTATTGGTCGGTTCAGTACAAACCTTGTTGAATTGGCAGGTGCATTCATTTATTCAAAGGTTGAAGTCCGGCCGCCGACCTTATGCATGTCATTAGAAGAGCTGGGGTAGGTAAAGTCACGGTAACTTCCATTAACGCAACATTAATGTCTCATATTAATATCAGCTCTAATATCTCTTTATAAGTATTAGAGAGACCATTGGAAATAGCATGCTTTGATATAGTATACTATTATTACATTACTATTAACACCTCATGGATAATCTGCTGATTGGTAATAATGCGGGGTCGATGGCGGGGTAACAATTAACACTAGTGAAATATATCCTTACTCCGGAATCTAATGACAGCTTCTCCATTCTGATGCAAGGAAAAGAATAGCTATGGACTTTTGGATAAGTTGCATAAGCTAGATGTTTGAGAACACTCTATAGAATCTGAAAATTATCTTCGGCTGACTTCGGAATCAAATTACTTTTTGGTCGCGCGGAGTATCGTCGGGGGGTTTATCCTAGGCTCTGCTCTTCAACCACATACTATATAACAACTTCTGCATCTACTCGCACCGCCGCACGCCTATTTTCTGCACTCCTCAGAAGAAGTCTCTTATCTGTAAGGACTGATCTCGCAATGTTCCCTGCTTTACTTCGATACTCAGCAAGCTGCTTGACCAGGTGTGGTGTCGAAGACAGAACGCCCCTCAAAAGGCCCCTGGACTTTGCTTTCTGATTTTTGGGAATTCTGCTTGCTCTTATCAAACTTGACCCTCTGCGGGACAGTGGGATTTCCCCGGTTTCAATGGGCTAGCTTGAGGAAATTGGACGTTAGAATCGTGCCTTATGCTTGTTTAGTCAAGTGTCTTGGTCTCGTGGCCTCAGATTTCAGCGGAAGCTGTATGTATGGTTTGTAGAAGAGGAACTCCATGTCGATATTATTATATTTTTATCTCATCAGATTCAACCTCGTTGACTGGTATGGATGATCATACTGATAAATAAGCCCTTTCTGAAATGCCAAAGCAATGACAACCCCAATCCCGCACTTCAAGACACCGGAATCAAAGAATTTGGATAGGAACCAATCTCAATTCAACTTTTGATAACTCCCTTGAACATACTTCTTTTATCCCAAGTACAGTCCAGCAGCTACACCATCTCCATAATTTTATATTATGCAACAATCTTCGAGCTCAAGAAACGGCTACTGGCAAACCGTATTGGTAGGCTTGGGGTTCCTCGCTGCCCACCTCAATGGCAGCCATCTCAAAATAGATACATCCAGTCTTGTCCCCAATTGCTGCAGCCCTGACCTGATAAACGCCGACGGAATCTGCTACGGGACAAGCCAGCCAGTCCGAGCCCTTGAACCAGACGGCTGCATATGTCTCTGTTGGCGCGAATCTCTCGACGCGAGTGAATCCCGTCTGGGTTGCTGTTGGGGGAATGCCAGTGGCAGAAGACGAAAACCCAAATGCCCCGTCCTCAGCTATGTAAGCTGCCTGGCCTCCCGGAACTGCAACATCCTATACCCAAAGGTAGGCTGCGTTAGTACCGGTCTGGATAAGCTTGGATGAATGAATGGTCACGATGCGGAGGGGGGTGTGTGAGGTGGACTTACCATGCTTGCGCTAGAGCCCGTGAGCGTAATGGCGGTGATGTTTGTAAAGTCTCTGCATGTGAGGTAATCGCTCGGACAGGATGTGACAGTGTCCTTTCCAATGAACAGACCTCCCTCTGCGGCATTGAGAACAGCACCATCTACAGCGGTGCCCGCCGCTTTTGCTGTGGGTGCAAGGTAGTAGACTGTATCACCTGGTTGCTGGCGAGAGTTAATTAAAGTCGGCGAAGCAGAGGTGAGAGTCAGGAGCGCTGTCATGGAAAGAGCTTTGGTGAACATTTCGAAGTTTTTGATTTGGGGCGGACACGGTATGGCTTGGTTGAAGACAGGAGAAGACACTTTATTTGCTATTGTAGGATAGTAATTTATCAAAGGAAAGAAGATTCAACGCGAATATAGTTTTTCAATCAAGTGAGATACATTGAAATTTAAGCAGCTGCAACGTCACATTATTCTTTGGTTTCCTATAGAACGTTTGGTTACACGAACAATTCGGGTTCAAAAAGTGATCCAGAAAGAGATACGAGATAAAGTCCTCTAATCATTGAGTCCTACATATTGATTCTTAATCAAAAGTACATAATCAGGCAGCAAGAAACGTGAAGAAAAGTAAAGCAGAGAGAAGTGAAGAGGATTCAAGCCGTACGGTCAGCCTGGTTGGCACGATGAACGACAGAGGAGTTCCCGAAAGCCGCATTCTTCTCTTCCTCAAACCACTACTGTAAATTTGTTCTAGACTAATGTTATGGAATCTGTTTCTTCACACGTTTGCTTGCTTGGTTTTCCAGTTTCGAGCAGCATTAAGTATCTCGACTTTATAGAAGTGATTTTGATGTAAAAGTACCCTACATCACTGAGATCATGGTCCATAGAACATTACTAACATATTGCCCAGGATTTATTCGCCATGTATATGATCCAAGTCTACTTCTTTATTACAGATCTTTTCGTTCATCCTGTGGTTCGCCAAGAATGCAGTCCTGCAGAGCTCGTAATCTTTATGCTGCTGCCTAAAGTCCAATGTCACATCAGCAGAAGCACATTGATTATCTCTAACCTTGCGCTATATGAACAATCACAGTAACTCGGTACTCGCACACAGCTCTAGAAATCCTCACATATTAGCCGTAAGGAGAATATAAACCTGGTTATCAAAGGTTCTGAATTAAAATATGCAGTGCTACCAAAGGCCGATGAAGTATTTTGGAAGCCCAGCCAAACATATTGGTGGCTACCAAGTCAGCAGATTACAGATACTGAACAATTGGATGGATCGACAGTCTTCATCGTGTATTAGTTTGCCTCTAGCTTTCTGATGTTCTAAGCTGACGGATCACGCAGTCAGGAATTCTTTTGTGAAAATGCAAATGTATTATATTCCATACGCTATATTTGGAGTTTGATTTCCTATACAGGCTACCATTTCCTGCCACCAACTCCTTACTCTCTGCGTTAATTATCCTATATCCTCAAAGCATTTCTCTTCTGGGTGGTGGTAGACCTGGTTTAGCGAGAAGAAAGGGGGGACGATCATATGCAACCCATTATATCAGACTTGTTGTACTCATGTATCGAGTTCCATTCCAACCCCTTTCAGAGATAAAAGAACTCTTTCATTACTCTCCAAGCTTCCACACCCCTTCATATTCGTAAAGCTTCACCCCCTCCACCCCCTCCACTAAAGCAATAAACTGTCGAAGACACCTTCACAGTCCACGAGAGTTCTCCCTGCCAGCCCATATACCCGCATCCTCCTTCTTCAAACCCTCCTTCGCGATATCCAGAAGCGTCTCGAGTCCCACCTCAAGTTCATATTCTTCGAGTACATGACGGAGCAACATGCTCTTGAGCACATCTTGCATGGCTTTGACTCCCACCGTCGACACTTTTACCACTGGAAGCCCCCAATGACTGAAATCCGGGGTACTGTGACCGATGGCACTTGCAAGGGTTTGTGTCTTTTCCTCGATGCTTTTGTTTTCCGCGCTTCTGCTCGTGTCTGGTGAGAGAACTTGGCGCTATTGTTATATTTTTAGCAGAGTTCGATCTGTCAATTGGCCTGGATATTGTGGTTCGCGATTGAGGATGTTCAACCTAGGGGTTTGGGGGAAGTAAATCAGATTACCGTTAACAGAGAATGCTTGGTTATGTGCAGAAGGATGTCTATGTAGATATTTTTTGCTGTGTTCGTCGTCGGAGAGGGATAATGATGCGGTTTTCTAAAATCAGAACTGTATTAGTAAACGTGTTGTAAAATATTCAGAGGATCACATACCAAATTACTCATTACAGCAAGGACTGACTTAGGTGTAACACCTTGAGGATCCATGGGACGTTCCTTTCCTTCCGCCGGTGAGAGTGTGGGCTTAGGTTGCATTTTGAGCTAGAAAACTGTTGCAATTGCACACTTCGAAATTCTTGCTGTCTGGGCCGAGGAACATGTAGATGGACTGGAAGTAGCTTATATGTATTAAGTACTTACTATACGAATTCATCCACAAGACTGAGTCATTATACAAACAGAAGCCCAATCTAACTCTTCATTGCTAGTTTTGCTACAGTCGTGGTTGACCGATTCTCTGCTTTCATTTTAGTTTGTCTTTGCTAGCAAATCATTCTTCTACTGACAGGAAATAGCTCTCAATGTAGCAAAGAAGTGGAACGATTGCCCTCGGTGCTTTCGTTGACTCACTTCATGTCTAAGAAATCTAGTTTAGAGGATCCCATTACAGCCATCCCAAGCTCCGAATGACATTTAGATCCACGAAGAAACCATGAAACTATCAGTTTGCTGAGAGAAAAGAGAAATTCCGACCGCCACCAGAGAACTGAAATGATCCAGCAGTGTCAATAACTTAGCTTCAGTTGAGAGCCAGGTCGGTGTTTTTTATCTTGGCCATACCCACGCTCTTCACCCGTTGAACCCGTTGAAGTAGCAGGTTCTCCCTTCGCAGCTTGTAGTTGATTGCGAAGAAACGCGCTCAAGCTTCGACGAATCGTGTCCGCATCTTGCCTTGGAGGCCCTGGATCTGCCCCCCGTACAGCTCCATTTATACAGCTGGAAGCCACACCGAAGTCTGCCCCCTGCATACGATTCGAAAGGGTTTCCACAAGAGTTTCCAAGTGTTGCAATTCGCTGAAGACGACTTGAGTTCTGATATTATTCTCGAGTGTGCTTCCGAAAGAGTAACAGCCGACCGTGATGGGCTGATGCAAGATACGTTCTGTTTGGTCTTCATCGTTGGCGATGTTGTCGATATTGGATGGGACCACCGAAGGGTCTCCGGTCTGATTGTCGTTTCGTATCATGGCTCGGTACCAAGCCATCACTTTCGCACAGATGATTGTAAGGACTAATTGCATCTGAAAGCTCGAAGAACAGTTGCACTTCAGCATGTCAGAGACCAGCCTGACAATGTCCTTGTTGGTTGCTAAAACAAAGTCTATCATTCGTGGTTGACGGGAACTCGGAATGGAGGCCTTGTCGCATACCCACAAGCACGTTCGAGGAGGAATGTGTAGTGATTGAAGGAGTTTAAGGGCTGAGCTCATGCAAGTCGTAGCGTTTTCCGAACAAGACGCACTGCCTGTAGACTTTTGTGGATGTTTGACACTTGAAGGGTAAGTCCGAAATGATGGATCGAACGTTGGGAAATAATCCCCCGCAGCAGTTGAATAATCTTCGCCCATATGGATTGATGTGGAAAGGTTCTGCTGTAACGCTGTATCGAGATAATTATTCGGCACGGGTTCGATGAGAGCGGGTGCGCAGAGATCCAAGTCGAAGTCGAAAGCGCTTTCACACTCATTTTCGATTTTTGTCGCGAGTGGAGGTCCCCGATCAAATGTACCATGATCTGGAACCTCAAAATCAAAAGAGTACTCATTGTCATCTCTGAAAATCAGTGGTCTGGTGTCCATGATGTATTGCTGAGCGACGCCATGTCCAAGGTAGGCCGAATTCGCCTTTTGCTCTGCATCCGTATTTGCAGAGACCATTTGGGAATGGGTTTTCTCCGCAGGGTTGCATCCCATGCACTGAAATTCATAATGACTTCTCACCGGGTAGCTGATGTCGAGAGGCGATACAGTGTCTGTCCCGCGCGGATGATGAGAAAGCAAATATTCGAAGGTAAGATCTAGTGTGGTATGGGATCCCAAAACTTCTTCTCTAGGATATTTAAAGCTATTTGCAAAGGCTCTGCTGGAAGAGCTCTGCAACTTGTCGCTCTTTGGCTTGTAAACACCAGAAGTGCCGCGATAGTCCCTGGTCTTAGAAGGCCGTCGAAGGGGTGGTGATGCAGAAGGGGATCTTTTGATAGGTTGCATCTTGAAAATATTTCAAAAAACGATAGATTATCTACGGAACTGAAGTCAAATGAATTGCCAGTACCATGAAATACATATGTGTTTGCACTATATATTTGTATATATGTATATAGAGTACTCGAGAAGGAGAAGGAACTTGCGAGATCGCTCCACCATAGGTGTATTGAAGAGTCCTTGAAAGTCTGCATATCCTGGTTCCTCTGTTACGTTGAGCCAATCATAAGCAATGATCAAATCGTCAAGAAAAAGCAAGATTGCAGGTTCACGAGAGGATTGCTTCTCGCTTTCTTCTACAACTCCGGCACTCCGAAGAGTTCTCACCAAATCGATGTTCCCTGACAAAGTACAAAGTAATACAACCATACGAAGTTTGCCAAAAGCCACAAGCAATAGTTACGTAGCTGAATGTTTCAACGTTTGTTGCGACTCTGATTTAAAAGATCCGAGGGATCTACCAAGTGATGGAATTCGGTGGGAAAAGCCGGCTGCTGAGCCAGCCACAGATCTTTCAAAAGCATGTATGTTGTCCCACCATAAGCAGTCTCACTCGTAGATACCAATCTCCGCATATGCTCAATGGGATGTGCTCATGTAAGAAGCCCATTCCACTCGAGGAGAGCATGTTTTGCCTTGAACACTGCATTTCAAACCCAGGACTTCCCAAGCCTAGCAAGCATTTCATCTTGTCTAAGGCGCAAACATCCTGCAGATGCGCGACAGGTGATAAAGCGGATAAATTGTATACCTGTTTCATAATCATCGCATCACCAGTCACGTCACGTTCGTTTCAACCGTCTCAGTCCTTTCGCAACGATTCAAACCGGCATTCGTTCAACATGAACAGCGATCGTGGCATGCGTAACGGAAACAGAAAGGTGGTTCGACCCCAGAAATTGAAGGAAGCTTGTGATTTGTGCTCAACGTCGAAAATAAAATGCAACAAGGCAAAGCCAATATGCGGCCGCTGCGACAAACTAGGTACCAAATGCGTGTACAGTCTAACCAGACGAATGGGAAGGCCTCACCCTCCGCGACACACACAATCTCAAATCATGCCCAAAGTGATCAAGGAGCCAGTAAAACGCCTAGCTTCTGTTCAAAACAGATATAAGAGCTTCGAATCCGAGTCCGATACTTCTGTCAATGAGTTGCGTGGTCCACTCGGTGAGATCAGAGAAAAGAGATCGACGGCACTTCGAGCAAAGGGAACCAACTACAATGATGATTACATCCCTGATGCTCAGGATTCTGCCATCCTACAAAGCCAGCCAGTCAAGTCTCGACATAGAGACGAATACAACTTTAGGGAGCCGTCGAGCACTAAACAGAAAGATATGATAGAAGAAGGAAGGATGTTCAAATTCAATGGCCAAGTCAGCACTGGCGAGTCAGATGGATTCTTCCAACAGGTAGTGGCGAACGACGATATCAGTATGCTTCATTCAAGCGTGTCGAGCCAGAGCAGACGAACTTCAAGCACGATCGACAAGCTTTCTGGGATATCAAGCTATGGAGAAAGCTCAGCTTCCTCGAACGCTTGTGAGGAAGACTGTGCCACATTGGCCATGAATACGCTTGAGGACCTCAACAGAACCACCCCGGCCCTCAAAATAGCGGCAAGCGGCACCTTAATTGAAGAAATGGAAACAGAAAGCCTTGACAGCTTGATGAAAATTGTGTCGATGGCTATCAAGTGTATCTCAACAATCTTGGTATGCCCATGCTCACAAAAGATGGATGTTCGCCTGTTAGCTGCAACTGTTTGCACCGCGATACTTGATACTTATGGGCTGCTCCTTTGCAACTGTAAACCTAGCCAGAGCCGGCGGGTGCTAGAAGAGCTCCCTAAAGTAGCAAGCTTGGTGATGCAGTTCAACAAGCGATGCAGCCAGGATGTCAAGGAAAACTCAAAGAATTTGCTTCCTGCACTTGGGGCTTCTCTAAAATCCAGACTTCAGTCTATGACCAATGAGTGTCTAGCCAGAGATTGAACAGTGAAAAGAGGTTGGAAATCATAATTCGGCTACGGCGAAAAGCCATTTTTTGTCAAGCAATCGAGAAGACGCGATTGCGGAGATATTGACCATTGAGTACATATTCTTTTGACGGATTCGAATATACTCAGACGAAGCCCTCCCAGGCAGCTGAGAAGGAGGTTGGGGGAGGATAGCTGTGGAGAAGCGCGCAAAGTTTCAGGGGAGTGTGTAGGGAGGCATTTTGCTTGGAGACCTTGAGCTTGGGGCATGAAGAATAATGAAGAATCATGAGGAATCATGAAGAACTCTACCAGTCGGTAGTCTACAGCATAGAAATAGCAACAAGGTCAAATAAAGAGAGATGTTATGTCTCATGAGTTCTGGAGTATATAAAACGCGTCGCGGTCGTCGCGCACTCGGCCCCGCTTGCTCACGTGACTAAAACTTGAGATTTAGGCCCGTGACTATCGTGTAAACAAGTATTAGAGTCCAGATGGGAAACCTCGTTTTTGAAACGAAACAAAAGTATGAATGAATGCCGCAAACATAAACATCAATATTGAGCTTTGTTTGTGGAAGTTCATAATTGACCACTTCTACGTAATGCATTCCGTAAATCTGCCGGCCTTCTGGTTTGAGCCGATCCACCTTGACATGAAACCTCCATCCAAAGTTCTCTGAACACTATACTGTACCATCCTCCATTACACTCTTCTCTTACCATCCTAGACAACTCAAAATGTACCCAATGCAGAGCCTCCTCACGCATGACAAGATTACATTGAAGTACATAGACACTGGAGCCGATCATGTTAGCGAAAACGCGCGGAAGCCATGGATCATCTTGGTATGTATCAAGTTCTTATCACTTCTGCTACTATCTATTTGCACTGTGCTTTGTCAATTTCACACATATCACCGGCCAAGCGGCCTCATTGATGTTATCATTTGGCCAATATCTCAGAAAGAGGTGGCGGGCTAATTTCCGGTCCTGAATTGGTGATACTTCGTACATGACACGAAAGCTTCCCGTGGAATAACTTCAATCACGGTCTCATCCGTCTTTTCCTTACGCCAACATTACTCTCTGTCCAAGAAGGGCACCTGTCACATTGCACAATCACGTACTTTACACAGTCCCCCACGGTTTTCCTGTCAGGTGTTGCATTATTCAACGACGGATTAGCACTGCATAATGCAGTGCGGCACCCCTCGTTATTTATACAGCGTCTTCTCATCTAGAATCACACTTCAACCGAATAGAAACCCTACAATTTATTGATGCGTTTCATCTCTCGGTGTTCTAAGTCGTATTCCAAATTCAAGCCCTAACTTTCAAGTCAGCTCCATGGCTTCACAGGCTCTTCGGCAGTATGGAACCGCAATATTCCCGGTTTGGCAAAGACATATAGGGTCGTAGCTCCTGATCTTCGGGGTCATGGAGAAAGCGATAAGCCCAGGCACGGCTATCACGTCTTGAGGCTGGCCCAGGACCTGCACGAGCTGGTGAACTGGATAACTGCCAAAGAAGGAAGAGAATCTTGGGATGATGAGAAAGGAGAGATGAGACGATGGAAGGCGATTGGAGGGAGTTTGGGTTGTTCGATTTTGTGGTGAGTACTATTGACTTTGCTACACCATGCATTCCAGCCTTCCTATCCATATCCCTCTCTGATCGTCGTTTCCAATCATGTCTATCCTTATCACATGAAGAACGTCGTCTTTCGTTATTCTCAAGTGGGAGATAGATTACTTGACCATTTCCATTCTAAATCCCTCTTACATAATAACTTATCCAACGACAGGGCGTATGCCTCTCTCTTCACCACCTACCCCTTCACCCACATGATCTTCATCGACCAATCGCCCCTCCAGAACAGCGACCTCTCCGGCTGGGACTCCCAATTCTGCAACCGAGGCATGAATTCAGCACCCGCAGTGTCCGCCCTGCAAGCCACGCTCGCCCTATCTCCCTCCACGGCGCACAAAGGCACCATATCCGCCTGTCTGTCCTACCGCTCGCACCCGCTAAGCTCCGACACCGTGTCAGCTGAAGAAGCCGCGTCCGACGAGGCCTTCTTTCTCGGTGAAGCAATGAAGGGCGATCCGTGGTGGTATGGGAAATTGATGGCTGATCATACGGCGCTTGATTGGCGAGATGATATACGTGCTACGTTTGGCAAGGAGAGCGAAAGTACCACAAAGGTGTTGGTGCTGGCGAGTAGTAGAAGCGGATGTTTCCCTGCTGCCGGACCGATGGCGGTGGTCGATCTGGTGAATGGGGGGTCTGAGGAGAAGAGGGCGCAGGGTCTGATTGTTGAATGGGGAGGGCATTGGTTGTATTGGGAGAATCCAGTCAAGTTTGAGAAGATTGTTCTGGACTTCTTTGCGGATAAGGAAGTGACGGATGTTTAATTGAGACGTTTTGCAGCTATCAAGCCAATAATGGCGTGAGTGCTTATGGGATTTCGCAGCTTCTTACAGTACAGATGAACACTGTTAACTCGTCTGTCTCTACCTAATTACTCCGGTGAAGCCTAACTCATCCTATTCACAACTTTATGTGTACCATTCAAGTCATAATGCGTAGATATATAGTATATCTGGCTCCTAGTGTATTAACGTCGCACAAAAGTTTTCACGTCGTTGTCCTTGCTCAACCTGGTATCGAAGGTTGCCCGCTGAATATGTAGAGACTAGATATGGAAAAGCATATGTTTTGTGCGAGGAAGCTGCCACCCGGCCGCTGTAACACGCTTATAATTATGATACAAATAGATCGTGTTGTCGTGTAGATACGTGAGTGGGTTGTGTATATGCGCAGGAAGAGTTCTGAGTGCGAGTTCGCTTAAAAGTCAGATGTCGAGATCCATGGTTCGAGTACAATGTTGCAATTGGAGGCTGGAGCGCTTTACATGACCCTTCAAGGTCTGTCGTATATCGACCAGCGTAGTACTATCGTTGTGGAATTCCACTCAAAGGCCTTGAGTGGGATTCCTGAGCCGCAGCTGTTCAGCTATGGCTAGAATCATGGTTCCAGATAGTTTCGTCTAGGAATGCGTTTGGGTCCGCTATTGCCTGTTGATTTGCGAAGTCGTTGAGCTCTTCTGTAGTCATTGTCCAGTCGGTCGAGAAGAAGGCAGTGTTTCCCGTAGGCGGCCAAGGGATCTGAGGGGGTGCAGCTGTCTTACTACTATCAGCCTCGGATGGTCTATATGGGAACTGTATGGTATTTGAACTCGAGGTGTTAGAAGATGGTGTATTTCTGGACGGAGCTGTCGCCCCTGAGTCGGCATTGGCCAGGGGAGATAGATCTCGAAATCCGTCATCGCCCTGAACAATCGGCGGGTTGGGAGGCATGTTACGAGCCCCACGTTTGTTTAAATTGACATATGAGGTATTGTTGGCCTCAAGAGGCTGTCTCGAGAAGTTCTCTACATATGTCGTGCCCCCTAAGTTTGTGTCGTCGGGGAATTTCATACTACTGAGGGCCGGTAAGTTATCAGCAAACACGTTTTCGCCAACCGATGTTTGAGGCGCAACCCGCTGATCTTGTACAAAATTCTGGAGTTCTGCTACCGTCATTGGGACACCCCTTCGTTCAGCGAGTATTCCATTCATAGGGGTATTGGGAAATCCAGGAGAGAGCTTTTGGTGCGTTTCGGGTGTGCTGGAAAGACCGGGCAATGGAATTCCGCCGGCTTCAATGTCGAGCTCCAGTTGGGCAACAAAATGTTTGGTGACTGGATGCCTTTTGGAGAGTGCCTTCATCGCGGCAACGAGGAATTCGAGATTCGCCAAAGTCTGAGGGCCAGGACTTCCAGTTTTATAGTCTTGGATGAAAACGCCGCCAGCAATGTCTAGATAAGTTGCGAATCAGTACTCCTGTCCCAGATGATACTTATAATTGCCTGTAAAACATCGAGAATTTTGCAGCTTTGAAACATGAGAGATAAATAAAGAGTGTTCAGGTAGGAGAAAGTTAGGTTTGGGGAAGTCCGATGATACTCACATAAACAGAAACCCCACCACGAATTCATCTGGGACAAATAAGCTTAGTCGTGATAGCATTGCACCGAGGACTTACTTTCGAAGCATCGACATGAGTGACAAGACGCATGATGTTTGAAATCTCCTCTGCTGCCATCAAACTCCGGGTTCGACTCTGCCGAATAACAGTAGATCCTGTTTTGTGCCTTTCGGCAGTACAGATAGCCGCGTTATGAAGGCATATGCTAGAAGCATGTATGTTCATGTGCAGAAAAACCGTATTCATATCAGAAAGGCCAAATGGTAGTCTCAAATGGTCAGGAAGAAACATAAAAACATTGGAGAGGACGTTGTCCATCTTTCGATGTCTCTTCCAAAATTCGCCGTTAGATATGTCTTCCGGGTTTTCGTCAGGACCTTTCTGGTGGAGGTGGTGATAGTTGTGTCCGTAGAGAGCGGCTGCTAGAACGACCCCACCAAAAGGACTTATATGGCTTGCCCCTTCTGCGGCCAGCGCTTGTTCTAACGAGATGGTATTCTGTTCGATCCCCTGCTCGAACGCTTCTTCCGATCCAGGGAGATTTGTCAAGATCTTTAACACATCAGAAAAGGAGCATTCCAGCAGAATAATTGCAAACAAACCTCACTTTCATCGATCGTCATAGGCCAGCCTGTTCCCGAACTCGCCCAACGATCCCCGTAGAATGCTGCCCAGAAGGTTCTCCGTCGCTCTTCAAGCTCGATCCAGTCTCGAGGCACTGGTAATATCTGCTTTACGTCCGCTCTTTCTCCGTCTAGTCGATGCAGTCCTAGCATATGAACCATACGAACGAACCGCCCAATGCTCATCCATGATCGTGAAAAGTACGTCTTTTTAGCTTCATAGTTTCCAATTAAACCCCAAGTTTGGGCGTGATAGATGCTCACAAATGCTTCACCATGGCCCTATACTGATTAGCAAGATAATTCAATGATCAAAATCAAAATCAAGCATAGAACAGAAAAAAAATACCAACCTTCATCTCCGCTGCTTGTATATACCTTCTTGTGCGTTCATAGAAGAGATCTTCATAACAGGAGTACTCGTCGGAAACCGATGCTGCGACTGTCCATATCGCATAAAGTAAGCATACAGGCGGTCGCATATGAGGAGCGCGATCCAAGGATGCGAAGAATCGCACTTTATGGATCATAGGCATAAATACATGGAACGTGTTGAAGAATATGGCGTACCTGCACCTGTTAGCGTAAATGAAGAAAAGAAATCATCAAGACCGAGAAAGATTGGAACACGTTTATTTGATGGTTGCATAATTAGACTCATAATATAAATACGGAGGGCTTTTAGACTTAATGGCCGATTCTTTCTATACAACGCAAGGGAGACTTCTGAGAGCGTTCGGAGTAGGTACCCATCATAGAGAGGGAGGAATTCGATGTTTTATGTGTGAAATATGAAAGTTATCAGGGACGTACAAATCATTTATCACATCTTCCGGGGGCAAAGGTTCTTGGACTCCAAGACTTATGAGCTCTTGGGAGAAAGGATCTCCCGATGGGAGAGCGGGGGCAAGGGCTTGAAATACAGTCCCGGAAGGACCGAGAATCAACGATTCATTGAGAAACCCTCCATCTCCCAAACTCACATCCATGTTGTCTGCGAGATTGTCCCAGTCGGCTTCAAGATCTTGACCAGAAGTGTATTGAGTATTACGTGCCATTTTATTCCGTTCGGCAACGAGTCGGGTCTCAACCTGGGCTGTTCTATGTTATCCTGGGCACGTCTTGTAGATTGCTATAAGATGCTTCGTACCAAGTCTCTCTTCCAACTCTTTCATATTCCGCCGCTTTGAGCCCAAGTTTCTGCGGCGCTCTGGGTATTCGCATTGACGTCGTAGTCGCGAGCATGTCCCGCATTGTGGCTTGATTCGATCGCATTTCAGCTTCCTTCTCCTACACGACACACACGATATCGTCTTCTCTTCGCCTTTGGCTCCTGCTGCAGACGACGCTTCAGATGGTTGTGGTTTTCCTGTTTGTGCTTCACTGGAGCTTGCCTGCGCAGCAGGCGCGGTATACGCGTCCGCGTCGCTATCAAGGTCTTCAGGCATGGGATGGGGGAGGCCGTAGATTTGGAAAAAGGGAAAAGGAAATTAATGGATCTTTGGGCGCTGAGGTATAGAGAAGAAGTACCACGCGGAGAGAGCATGTATATATATTATCACTAGGTGGAGCTAGTAGAAAGATAGGCATTGGGTCCAAATCCCTCGATCGTCACAAGATTGCGCTTCTCGCCAGCCGTAGAGTATTTTACGCTCCGTAGTGTCAGCCTTGCGCTACTCGTTTTCCAGATCACGTGCACACCCCGCTTATGTGCACAGGCATAAACACCAACCATTTTGGCAACCCCGCACTTTTGTTTCCTTAATAACTTTTCACACATTCAAGCTAGTATAATGGGTTTAGTTATAGACTTTATCTTCAAATGATAGAGAATCTTTCCTTGTTTTCAGATTGCTAATTATTTGCTTCTAGCGTGCCTAAACAATTTTCTAATATCAAGTAGCTTGCTAGCTATATCTGCTACCTTTTCCTTCTAAAATCGTATTAGCGATACTATTAGATTGCTAGGAATAGCTCTAATTAATAGGAATAGCTTCTTCTTAGGCTGGATACGGGATTATTATATGGCACTAGTCTCTACGGGTTATATAAGGCATATAGTCTATATAGGAAGCTTTAATTAGTATGCTGGTAGTAGAGTATAATATTGCAGACAGGTCTAAATTTATTAGCCTACTAATCCTTTAGTAATTGCTATAGCCACTTAAGGTTATAAGGACTAAATTTTATAGCGAAAATAGGTATAAAAACACCCTTTTTATCTAGTCTTAATACCTAGCTGTAACGATCGCCTAGCTCACGTAGTACTAGGGTAAGTCTTATGACTCAAGTAGGTCCCTGGACCTAGATTATCGTTAGGTTAATATCGGTATCTATTAATAGATCACTGGTTGCTATACTTAGGAGTATAGCTTATTATAAAGTATAAAGTAATAAGCGTATATTAGGAAATACTATTTAAGTTAAGCACAAAGCTCCTATCTAATAGGTAACAACCTAGTCTTATATAGAACCTTTATACTACTAGTCGACTCTGGTCGACTCGACTACTATTAATCTAGTCGACTGCTCGCTAGTCGACCAGTCGATCGCGTCACGTGACTAATTATATGGTATAATAACTAAATATTAGTAGGCCTACTCCCTAATAAATATACCTAAATATATATATACGGGACTATAACCTCCCTCCTAGGGGTTCTCCTATATCTGAAACCAGACACTAAGCCTAAGGTCCCCTAGTTATATATTATATCCGTAATACTATTCCTCTCCTAGTTAGCATCGCCCCGACGCTTAAGTATAACATAGGAAAACATCTTATTAGGCCCACGGCCTTCTTCTCTTTCTATTATGCTACCTAAACGTAATAGCAACCAATATTCTCTCTCTCTTAGTAACGCTATAGAAAAGACTAGTAAATAAAATATAGCTCCTTATTCTTATTATAAAAGGAGTAAAAGATAGTGCATAGCGCCTCGCGATATTAAATATACTCGTTATACTAAGTGTATCCATTAGAGCAAAACCTATAACATTCGCTAGGTTAACCGGATGCCTAAAGTTATAAAGTAGGAGTCGCTAGAGTATTAGCGCTAAAAACTTTATACTAAGGAGGCCGAGGCTTTTATAAAGATCCTGCAACTTAAGAAACTTTAAGAGGCATTAGATAAAAAGGAGCAGCGCATAATTGCTACTGGTTTAAATTCTCTTAATAAGCTTAATACTCTTAAGAAGGAGGAGCAGAAAGAGTATAAGGGGAGGGAGCGCGAGCGCGGGGCCCCGCCTGCTTCCTCTAGTATTAGGTCTAGTAATAACCCTTCTTCCTATTCCGATCCTTTTAATAACCCTGCCTTTATTATATCTCTTGTAGCGTATAATCCCTTAGATCCGTTCTAGTTAGGTTAGGGTATTAATCTTAGTAGCCTGCGAATATCTTAAGATCCTTAAGTGTCGCCTTTATTTCCTAAGTATTCTCTAAGTATAGGTAGCCTATCTATTTAACCAGGTACTTAGTATAGCTTCTAACCCGCTTATAGTCTAGTATTACTTCGACCTTATACTTAGCATTAGGGTTAACTAGTTGGATTTCCGTAACGGGCGCGGGTAGCGCCCCTAGTAGTGCTGGTTTAAGGAGGGATATATAGAATACTAGATATATATTTATTATTCTAGGTAGTACTAATTTATAGTTAACTAGTCCTATGACTCGCTTGATTTTAAACGGCCCTAGCTTCTTATAGTCTAGTTTTATGCTTAGTTGTTTTATCTTAATATTTCTTTATATTAGGTAGATCTTATCCCCCTCTTTAAGTATAGGTTCTATACTACGTTTTCCATCGTAGTATAACGCTGCTCTCTTTATAAAGAATACCAGGTCGCTAGCTAGTTCCTCCTAAAGTGCTTTAAGGTCTTCTACCTGCATAGTCGCGGATTGGTTATCTACTTCTAAGGTTATTATAGAGCGGTAGGCCTTAGGGTTATAACTATAATTCGCGTATACCGGTGAGATCTTTATATTTTCCGCGGCTAATATATTATATGCAAACTAGGCGAGTAGTAGAAGTCCTACCTAGTTATTCTGCTTATAGTTTATATAACACCGGATATATATTTCTATTATCTAATTTATCCGTTTAGTTTATCCGTTAGTTTATAGGTGAAAACTTGTTAATAGTTTCCTTTTAATACCTAGCAGAGCCGTAAATGCCGTCTAGAATTTTAAAGTAAAGAGCTAATCTCTATCTAATATAATTTCTTCTAGCGCGCTATAGTTTACTACTACTACTTAGAGAAATGCCTAGGCTAAGTCTTCGGCCGTGCTTAATTCCTTATAGGGTATTATATAGGTGTATTTTATTAACCTATCTATAATAACTAGGATAGAATCATATTCTACTCCTATTATTAGATCCTTAAATGGTAGTAGTTTAACTATAAAGTCCTATGTAATAGATATCCAGGGAGTCTTTAGCATGTCGGGTGATTGCATTATACTATATAGGGCGTATTATAATACCTTATTCCATATATAAGTATCGCACTTACTAATAACCTCCTTAACTATTATTCGTATGCCTAGGAAATAGTATCTCCGCAAGAGCCTTTCCTAGGTTCTAGTGTTTCTCTAATATCCGTAAGCTAGTAGCTTATATTATTCCTTAACGAATTCTTTTCGGATACTCTTAAGGATATATATCTTATTCTTATATAGTAGAAGCCCCTCTATATTCTTCTAGAAGTATTATAAGATGCCTTCTACTACTACGTCCCCTTTATATACTAATCTAATTTTATCTATAAATAGGTTGCTATCGACGCGGGTTGCAGCTGCGATTTATTATTTATTTAGGATAAGGTCGTTGCCATCTTCCTAGAAGATTGCAACGCCCTTTATTTCCTCTTTTACCTTATATCCTAGCTTCTAACTTAGTATATTAGCGCGTGCATTCTTTATCCTCTTTATATATTTAATTTATAAGTCGTAGGTAGTAAGTATCTCTACCTATCTTATCTATCGCCTATTTAAGTCTTTAGTTATAGTAAAGCCGATAAGATTCTTGTGATTAGTAAGAATTATTACCGGGAAGTTAGCCTTCTAAAGGTAAACCCTCTATTCCTATAATACTTTAACTATTACTAGGAGTTCCTTATTATATATATTATAGTTAAGTTCCGCGGATATTATTTTTCTGAAGTAGTACGCTACTAGATGCTAGCTACTATTCTTATATTTCTATATAAGCACTTCTCCTATCGCCCTATCTAACGCGTCCGTCTCTACTATTAACTTAAGTTCTAGCTAGAAGTTCTAGTAGATAGGTTCCTTTATAAAGGCCTGCTTTAATTCTTAGAATGCCTTTTCCGCTTTGTCTATCTATTTAAACTCTTTCTCCTTTTTTATTAGGTCTATAAGTAGTAGAGCTTTCTTTAAATATAACTTAATAAACTTCTAGTAGAAGTTTATAAATCCTAGGAAAGATTACACCTGTTTAACTATAGTTAGCGTCTCCTAGGTAATAATCGCTCGGACCTTTTTAGGGTCTAGGCCGATTTTCCCTAGCGTAATTATATAGCCTAGAAAGGTGATTTCTTTTATATAGAAGTTATACTTAGATAGCTTTAGGCGGAATCCCTTTGCTGTAAGTGCTTCTAAGACCTATATTATATGTCCTACGTGCTATTCCTTATCGTCTAAATATACTAGTATATTATTAAAGTAATATATATAGAACCTGTCCAAGAAAGCCCTTAACGCGTTATAGTTAACTTCTTAACAGGTTACTAGGGCGTTAGTTAGCCTAAACGGCATAACCTAGTACTTATAGTAACTAAATCTGGTTTGAAATGCCGTTTTCTATTCCTTGCCCTTCGCGATGCAGATTAGGTAATATGCGTCCCTTATATCTAGTTATATAAAGATCACCGCCTTTCTTAGACGGTCTTATATATCGTCTGCCTATAGTAGTAGGTATTAATTTTTTATAGTTATCTTATTTAACTTTTAGTAGTTAATATAAAATCGATCCAGTCTGTCTTTCTTCTTTATAAATAGTATTAGCGCTTCTAATAGGGAGTGCAACTCCCTTATCTATCCCTTAGATAACGCCTTATTAATATACTCTCTCTATAGTCTTATCTCTTCTTTACTATACTAGCGAAGTAGTTTCTAAGAAGGTTTGCATCCTTCCTTAAGCGGTATCTTATAGTCCTATAGTTAATATTTAGGTAAGGCCTTCTTACCTTACGGGTTATTAAACATCTATTTAAACTTCTTATACTATACCGGTATCTCTTTTTCGACCTTTATATTATCCGGTGGAGGGCCTTAGGTTGCGTGCCCTAGCGCGTTATAGGAGGTGGCGCTAACCTCTCTACGGCCATATAGTTATTTTAATACATAGCTGCATCGGGTAAACTTCACCTTATAAGTTTTCTAGTTAATTTCTGGATTATATTATCTGATCTAAGAAATACTAAAAATAGCCTGATTATCTCTGATACGGATTATATCTAGGCTGATTTCCTCCTAGTAACCTCTAATAGTTACCTATATAGGTATAGTCTTATGCTTAACTATCCCTCTATTTATTTTAATCGCTGTCCTATTAATAATAGTAAGTAGGTAGGGTTCCTTCTTCTCTTATATTAGTATATTAAGCCTTTTTATAGCTTCTAGCGAGATAAAGTTCCCCTATACACTAGAGTTAAGCATAACCCGTAGCTCCTTTCCTCTAGTATAGGCGTTTAGTATTATATAGTTTCGGCCCCCTATAGCCGCTACTTGCTTTCCTAGTTATCTTTCTTCTAGGACCTTATATCCTATGAATTGGTTTTCCTATAGTTAGTAACTGCTTTCCCACCTTATTAGTTGGTATAGGGTGTTTAGCGCGAACATGCTTTATACTTTATCACTAATATATTACTAGGCAAAGATTATTAGGTTCATAGGAAATAGAGGAAAAGTTGTTTTCCTCTAAATGCATTTACCTAACCCTTTACTAGTAATTTCCTAGACGTCTCCTAGCTCTATAATTAAGCTTAGCTTTAGCATCTCCTCTCTAGGGATGCCTTCAACGATCCTAGGCCGTTAAGGTGCCCTAAAGACGATTTATTATATGTCTTAGTATATAACTATATAGTATATGCCTTCTTCTGGTTTCTCTATTCCTAGCTGGAAGTCCCCTTTAAAGGCCGGTTTATCCCCCTCTTTAGGTTCCTACCAGTTTCCTGCAGAAAGCTTATTACTAGCTATAATCTATTCTTTATCCATATCAGATAGCTAGTCCGTAGGATTCTAAGATAGGCTTGCCTTCTCTTCTGCGTTTATTTCCTAGCTTTTATACTTAGGTAGTTATATGCCGTATTCCTACCCCTTAGAGTCTGGTTATAATGCTGCACCTAAGGTTTATATAGCCGCGCTTATATTTTATTTCTTTTAGGGTCCTTTCCCCTTCTTCTGCCTATAAGAGGATACTAGGTGTCCGGGCAATCCATACTTAAAATAGAGTCCCCTTTAATATCACTTATCCTATTTCTCCCTAGAGAGTAGGTTCGGCTTCTGGTAAGCGGCGTTAATTTCTATTAGGTCCCCCTAATCCTTCCTTCCTATTAATCCTATCTTTTCTAATCGTTTACTAAAGTTATAGGTCCCCTTCTATTTAAGGGACCTCTTAAAGAATTAGTTATTAATCTTAACCGCTTCCTTAATTATTTCGGCGAGACTATTTAGTCGGTCTATCCTAGTTAGCTCGTCCTTAATAAAGTCCTTTAGTCCTATATAGTACTAGCTGGTTAGGGCGCGGTCGCTCTATCCTGCTATGTCTAAATACTACTAGAACCTAGCTATATACTTAGAGGCTAACTTATTCTACTTTAGTTATTATAGCTCCTATTCGGCTATACTTTACTATTTAAGGTCGCTGAAGACTTATCAGATGTTTTTCTTAAATGCCTTATAGCTTATAAATATAGCCTAAGTTAAGGTCCTTGCCCCGGTTATAACTCGCCCCTAACTAGTTTTATTTACTATAAAGTCGTTAATATAGGTCTTAACCTAGTTAAAGGCTACGCCCTAAAGATAACTAATTATATAGATAACCTTTACTACCTTAGTTCTAAATAAGTGTTAGTTAAATAGGATATATATATCTATTAAAGTTAGGAAGTTATCTAACTTGCCCCTATCCCTATAGAACGTATTAGGTGTCTTAATAATCGCAGTTCGTTCCTATACTACGAGAGTCTATACTAGCGCCGGCGTAGAAGCTGGAGTTGGCGTTAGGGTTAGGGTGTCTTTCCCTTTAGTAGATCCGGTAGATAATATTATTCCGTTAATAGAGAGACTAGTGCTTAAAGTGTAACGATCGCCTAGCTTATATAGTGCTAGGGTAAGTCTTATAACTTAAGTAGGTCCCTAGACCTAGGTTGTCGTTGGGTTAATATTAGTATCTATTAATAGATTACTAGTTGCTATACTTAGGAGTATAGCTTATTATAAAGTATAAAGTAATAAGCGTATATTAGGAAATACTATTTAAGTTAAGCATAAAGCTCCTATCTAATAGGTAACGACCTAGTCTTATATAGAACCCTTATACTACTAGTTAACCCTAGTCGACTTGACTACTATTAATCTGGTCGACTGCTTACCAGTTAACTAGTTGATCGCGTCACGTGACTAATTATATAGTGTGATAACTAAATATTGGTAGGCCTACTCCCTAATAAACATACCTAAATATATATATACGGGACTATAACCTCCCTCCTAGGGGTTCTCCTATATCTGAAACCAGATACTAAGCCTAAGGTCCCCTAGTTATATATTATATCCGTAATACTAGCTAGCTTTCTAACGCGCCGCCTAGTTATAGCCTTAGAAATCAAGCTTTCTTATTACGAAGGCAACATGTGACTAGGGGACCTTAGGCTTAATATCTAGTTCGCTAGGCATAGGAGAACCCCTAGGAGAAAGAAGGTTCCTTTATAGTAGCTAGTGTAATAACTACGCATGTTGGTCAGCCGGCCACGTGACGCGTTATATAGATGGATCATTTGGATCGCAATAATCTATATAATCCGGGATTGGTAGGATTAGAATGATCTATATAATCTAGGATATAAAGGTTCTATATAAGACTAGGTTGTTACCTATTAGATAGAAGCTTTATGCTTAACTTAAATAGTATTTCCTAATATACGCTTATTACTTTATACTTTATAATAAGCTATACTTCTAAGTATAGCAACTAGTAATCCATCGATAGATACTAATATTAACCTAACGATAATCTAGGTCCAGGGACCTACTTAAGTCACAAGACTTACCCTAGCACTACGTGGGCTAGGCGATTGTTATAGTAATGCCCGGAAAGTTTAATAAGCTTTACGTATTAATAAATAGCTTTTAGGGAGATATAGACGCTTAAGTGTAGTTTCTAGGGCATTAGGACGCTTAATAGCGTCTAAAACAACCTGTGGCTTATATAGCTAAAGGCTATATTTAGCCTAAGTAGAGCGGATATTAGCCTTAGTAAAAGAGGCCTTCTATGCCTGCTTAAAAATCGTATAGAAAAAGCGTTTTATTATATTAACCTTTCTACCTATTATATAGCGCTATAAGTTAAGAAACTGCATATATTAGAAGGCTAGTAGTCTAAATAAACCGCGATCTAGGGGTTATAGTTAATATATTAAATAAGAAGGTAAAATCAGAAGTATAATACTATATTTATTATACTTTTTTATAAACCCTAAATTAATATAACTTAAGTGTTACGAATATAACATATAACCAAAGGACCTTAGGCTTAATGTCTAACTCTAGACGTAGGAGAACCCTTAGTAGGAACAGATTTTCCTTAGATAAGCAAGAAACGTTCTTCTAGTATATTAGTCATATAACGGACTAAGAAGGACTATAGGGATCCTCGCGGCCTGTTAGGATCTATTAGGATCTAAAGGCATAACGGTTCTATATAAGACTAAGTTGTCACCTATTAGATAGGAGCTTCGTGCTTAACTTAAATAGTATTTCCTAATATACGCTTATTACTTTATACTTTATAATAAGCTATACTTCTAAGTATAGCAACCAGTAATCTATTAATAGATACCGATATTAACCCAACGATAACCTAGGTCCAGGGACCTACTTAAGTTATAAGACTTACCCTAGCACTATGTAAGCTAGGCGATCGTTATATTAAGTGCCTATCTACTAATAGAAGGCGTCTTCTCCCCTTAGCAGCTGCTTTAGTCTCTTTATTAAAGACTTTTATTAGCTAAGTAAGGCTAAAAGCATAGGTAGTCCACCTATTTTCACTAGCACTAAAATAAATATGATTATTATCTTTTATATTAGCAACCTATATATCCTAAAGGTTACCTGATTTCCCCTAATATAGTAGAGTAGCTGCGCTAGCAATGCTAGTAGCTGAAATAAAAGCTAGAAGGCTAATAAACTCCCTGCTTCTATCTTAGGTTGCTTAGTATTACGAATATAATATATAACCAAGGGACCTTAGGCTCAATATCTAACTCTAGACGTAGGAGAACCCTTGGTAGGAACAGATTTTCCTTATATAAGCAAGAAACGTTCTTCTAGTATATTAGTCACGTGACGGACTAAGGAGGACCGTAGGGATCCTTGCAGCCCGTTAGGATCTATTAGGATCTAAAGGCATAGCGGTTCTATATAAGACTAGGTCGTCACCTATTAGATAGGAGCTTTATGCTTAACTTAAATAGTATTTCCTAATACACGCTTATTACTTAATACTTTATAATAAGCTATACTCCTAAGTATAGCAACTAGTGATCTATTAATAGATACCGACATTAACCCAACGACAACCTAGGTCCAGGGACCTACTTGAGTCATAAGACTTACCCTAGCACTATGTGAGCTAGGCGATCGTTACACTTAGGTAACTCTACTTAAATTATATGCTTCTTTACTTATAATTCGGCGCATTTTTCTAATAGTTCCTAGCATAAACCCTTTTTTATCCTAGTTATATACGTTTTCACCTGTAATATAGTAGGTTTTAATAGCATATTAGAACTAGAGGAAAAATATAATATATTAACACGTGATCTAGAAAATGCAATTACTTAATAAATATAAATGCAATTGACTTACTAGGCTAAAGAAGTGCTTATATAAAGGCCTATATTCAGATTTATAATAGTTATTATTAATATTTTTAAGGTAGATGCTAAGAAGTTAGTCTAAGTATTAAGTAATAAAATCGGCTATCTAGTTCTTATTAACCTCTTTTCTAATTATCTTCTCTATAATATTTCTAATAATCTGTAATATAGGAAGCATCCCACGGTTTATAAGATAGTTGATATAACCTATTAGAACCTCTTCTTATATAGTTGTAAGATATTAGATGCTTTTAGATAAAAAATAAGCACGTAAACAAGTTTTGCCTTAGGCATAACGGGAAACCGTAGAACGCTAGAGGTCTAAAGCTTTAGCAGTATAGGAAAAGTCTCTAAATTCCCCTGATTCCAGCCTATCAATCGCTTTTTAGATACGGTCTTCGTAGCTTATATTGTGATGAAGTTTAGATAAGAAAGTAGGATGGATTTTGCGATTTTTTAGGTGTGCATATAAGCGGGGTGTGCACGTGATCTGGAAAACGAGTAATACCCGTTCGGGGATAGGTTTCATGTAAATATTCTGGCCAATGAGAGGAAGAGGAACCACTTAACAACTGGACATTGAGAGGTCTCACCCACGGAGTAGACATCACTTATCAATTACAAGTACAATACTATGGTAAGTACCTGAATAGCCAAAGCTCATCTCCCATGACACAACACCATCTCATGTTGTCCTCCTCTGTGGTGGATACAGTACGCGGGAATATATTGGAACTAAGGGCTGCCAACCTAGGCCTGCCGCCGGGTGATGGGAAGCTCAACTGTCGAATGTCGAGATTCAGAGAACAAAGGAGACTCGACGACTTACTTGGAACGCTTTCCTTCCTTGATACGTGTTTTTCTCCCAGCCCTTCAAACCATGGTACTCCGTCTCTATGTTAGGTTGGAATACCTGTAGAACATTTGTATGTAAGAGCTGGGTAGCGGCTCATGATATGCTTGTTCTCCGTTTGTACCACTCGTGTCATACGGGAACTTGTAGAAAAGGGTGATAAGAATGGTTGGCAATATTCAATATCCTGGAAATGTCTCGAACAAAGCTTGTCTTCGGAACCCCAGACGCTGCTTCTGGAAGGTGCGTTGCACGGTTGAGGCACAATGCTCGAGAACATGATTGTTCTATGAGATTGGAAGATACTAAGCTTAAAACTGAGGAACTTACTGGATTTTTATCCATAACCGCGCGGTTTGTCCCCAAGAATCCCCATCAGAGGAAAAAATTGCGCCAGGCGCCAGGTTCGTCGAATATGCCTGCAGACCCGGAAAACTGCTCTGATTGTTGTTGCACCTCAGCCAATAAAGCAAGAAGAAGCTTCTGGGAGCTGCAACGCTCAAACGCCTCTCATGAGACTTTCGAAGAACCTGGGGTATCTCCCGACCACGAGAAGTGCAGAACGATCCTTTCCAAATCATCACACACATCTATGGCAGCCACCATCAGTGACTGTTCTGGGAAGGATTTTAGACATGGGGAAAGTTCTTGCCAGTTTGAGAAGTTAGACCTGCCTTCACTATCTCTCAACAACAATGATTTCGATGATCAAAGCACAAGCACCCCGTTCATCAACCTCGACCACTCTATGTCTAATGCAAAGCACGTCATCCTAAGTGTGCAGGGAATGGACTGCACATCCTGTGAAGAGAAACTACGCCGAGCAATTATTCTATTCCGGTGAACTCCAATGTCAAAGTCAGCTTGCTTCTTTCTCGGGCAGAATTCCACCTAGTTGAGACGCTTGCATACAACTGCGGCAATATCTCCAGAGTAATCCACAACCGGACAGGATTTACATGCACAAGGATTCCTCAGACGGGTGCCGTGTTAAATCTGACCGTGGCAGGCGACGCACGGAGACTCATCCACGATTACCCTCATGGAGTCACACATGTGAGCATCACCAAGGGCAAGGGCAACATTGTTCAGGTTTACTATCATCCTAGAATTATAGGTCCCAGGTACTCTTTACTCCTAAGTTAAACACCCTCTTTGGGTGGGACATTATACTTAGTCAGCGGTGCTGATGACAACCCTAAAGAAACAACACTGACTGAAAGTTACACCTTCATGTAGGGCTCTTCTTTCCATTCCCGTTTTCCTCGGCTCAAACCTGGCCCCTCCATCTCATTCACAAGAAGTTACTTCAAACAGGGCCCAACTCAATAAGACCGCTTACAAGACGCTCATTTCGGCATTCTTGAGACTACCTTTACTCGTGCTGGCTTACGCACCTTTACCAAAGCACCAAATGCTCTTTGGAGCCATTTCCCTATCCTTAGCGACATTCGTCTAGTTCACCATAGTGGGTTCCTTCTAACAGCATGCTTTCAAGACTTTGTTTTACTTCGGTATGAAAGAGATGGACATGCTTGTTGTGCTTAGTACCAGTGCTGCCTACATTTACTCGGTCGTTTCCTTCGCCTACCAAACAGCGGTACAACCTTTGGCGATTGGTGAATTCTTTGAGACCAGTACACTTCTCGTCACTCTCATAATGGTTGGAAAAACTGTGAGTGTCTTTCCCCACCAAAAGGCACTACAATCCATATCGATCGAGTCATTACAAACGCCTTTTGCGATTGTTGTCAATCCCACATCCGGACAAGAACAAAAGATCGATGTGCGTCTTCTCGAATACGACGATGTCTTCAGAATACATGCCGACATGTCTGTCGTTACTGATAGACTGATCCTGACAGGAAAATCGGATATTGATGAGTCCATGATTACCGGTGAGGCAAATTGTGTTGCCAAGGAACCTGGCATGTCAGTTGTAGCACGCTCACTTAATCACTCCGGGATCCTTACTGCAAAAGCCACCCGCCTACCGTACGAGAATACTATCAAATTGATTGGATCAATGGTCGATGAAGCAAAATCAACGAAGCCGAAAATCCAAGAGATCGCAGATCGTGTTGCGGGATATTTCGGGCCGCCATACTCGATATCACTGCTGCTATATTTGCTATCGTAATCGATCCTTTTCTTTTTTCCTCCTCCTTGCTTTGGCTTTTTGGGATTCGCGGAGTCGTGCACTTACCGGCCCTTACTCTTCACAAAGAATACCGGTACTGATTCGTTGTAGTGGGCGTGCATTGGAAAGGCAATCCGGTACCAGAGTACGAACACGGCGTGTATTAACGCCAGGACTTATGCAATTTCTTCCCTGATTATATCTTGTCCCTGTGCGATCGGCTTAGCTGTGCCAATGGTTGTAGCTATCGCGGGAGCCGTTGGTGCGAAACATGGTTTAATTTTCAAACCTGGGGGGACCGTCGAAGTGGCTCGTAAAGTGTTTCATGCTATTTTTGATAAGACAGGTACACTTACGCAGGGGAAGCTGTCGGTAATCTCTGAGGATTACCCTGAAGAAGGGTAGAACATGGTTTCCCCAATCATCTTGGGCGCTACTACCAGCAGCAAGCACCCTATGCCGATTGCTATTACCAGACACCTACGTTCAACTAGCGTGAAAGTCTCACAGCTCGAAGATGTTGTGTCTATACTTGGGAATGACATGTTAGCAATATCAGATGGTGCTGCTATTCGAACAGGCAACCCATATTGGCTTGGGGTTGAGAATGTGCCTTCGGTCCGCAAGAACCTAGCACTTGGTATGTCCATCTTTTGTGTCATCATTGATAAAAATCTCGTGGCAACATTCGGTCTTAAAGACGAGCTCCGTCCAGATGCCCTCGAGACAGTGAAGGAACTTGAACGCCACTCGATTACAGTATCTTTGATCAGTGGTGACAATGAAGGAGCAGTCCACGATATCGCGTCTCAACTCGGCATCCCAATCTCCCTCATGCGGGCTCGGTGCACCCCAGCAGACAGGCAGCAATATATCAAGAACCTCCTCCAGCCAGGAAAAGGCGCCATTTTGTTCTGCGGAAATAGCACAAATGACGCTATAGCTTTGGCTCAACCTGACATTGGTGTACATATGAACGAGGGCACTGATGTTGCGCAAAGCGCTGCCGACGTTGTTCTAATGCGCCCTACACTGGGACGGATCGTGAGCTTGATCAATATTTCAGACGCCTTCTACAGGCGCGTGGTGTTCAATTTCGCCTGTTCTTTCTTCTACAACAGCTTTGCTGTCTTGTTGGCTGCTGGTGCATTTCCACATGCGAGGATCCCTCCGAGATATGCTGCGCCAGGTGAAGTCGTGAGTGTTGTACCTGTTATTCTCGTTGCGATGCAACTGAGATGGGCGAAGCTTTGACAGGAAAAGTTTCATGTCGCCGAATTTAGTGGGCAGATGAGTTCTAGGTTGCCCTCGAGGTATAAAATGTTCCTTTGCGGCTTTCGATACCTACATACGACAGGAAGAGCTTATTTTCACTTCATGAAAAGTCAATAATAGTTGGATCGGTTCTTCTCAATGAAATATATTGTTTGTTACTTTTAACGACGTGGATGCTTGGTTTGTTCCACACTTTCTCTTTCCAAGTTCGAAAGACAATTAGTTGGCTTGGACGATAAATTGATCCGTTGCTCCCGTTCTCAATTGCTAATTTTAGACACAAGAAAGGTCAATCTACCATCCAGCATTCCAAGGCTGATGAAGCTATTAGTATGTACTTGTATGGAGTGCAATCTGCTGACACAAGACGGCGGCGGAGGATCGGACCATGGATTATAGACCCCTGCAAAGCCTAGCCAGTACGCCCTCTCATTGGCCTATTTTAAAAACGCTAACGGACGATGGAAATTATATCCGGGTCTCATCCTTCACGATATTACAAAGTGATTTTGTTGAAACCGCTCTTTATACTAATAAAGCACTTCTTCCGAGTTTCTTCTCCGTTCCTTCATTGCTGGTTTTCCGGAAGGTCAAGATGTCCGCTACCCCACCAAAACAGACAGCTACTCCATCGTTAAAGAATGGGACTAAAGCTGCGGATTCCGGTACTAGGCCTCTGGCGCCAAAAGCAAGTAGACAGAGATTTAAGCCGCAGCTCTCCTGTACATTTTGCAGGACTAGGAAGTAAGTCGTTCTCACATTCAGAAGTTTCCCCAAACACTTGATGTGCTCGCCGCGCGCGCAAATCGGGATAAATCCGGCTACGGAGATTGTGGTCCATCACTAACAAGTCGTAGACTCCGATGTGATAGAAATCTCCCATGCCAAAATTGCATCAAGAGGGACCTATCCGCATCGTGCACTTATGCCCATGCCAACATTCGTCGTGATAGGGCGACGCCAACTTACAAATCCAGCGTAATCGGTAAGTCCAAAGATGTTCAAAGCCAGATATCTCATCTCGAAGAGCTTGTTATTACTTTGATGAACAAGACCAACCGCAATGGCAACGTCAATAGCAATGCTTCACTGGAAGACAGCACTCGACTTTTGCAAGAGAAACCTAAAGCTTTGGAGGATCAGTGGACGGAGGTTCATGGCGTCAAGAAAGCCGAAAAATCTTTCGGTAGGATTAACATGGAAGACGACCAGCAAAACTATGTTGGGAGCGCTCATTGGGCAGCTATTCTCGACAATGTTGGTCATTCTCTCCCCTAGCCTTTGTCAACTTGTGTATCTGAATAAGGCACTTCATGCTGACTAGATACATTTATAGATTGCGTGCTTGAAGGATGAATTTGGAAACTTCGAGCCGTCTTTCGAGGAAGAGACAAATCAGCCAAGTCCAGAGCCAATTTCCAAGGGTCCTGACTTATTAGTTGGCGGCTTGGCAAAGGCTACAAGAAACGAGATATGGCATCTCTGCCCTCGAGGTCATTTGTCGACCATCTAGTGTGGACATACTTCGAAAGTGCAGATATGGGAGCTGGTAAGACTATCAACCTCATTTAGCTTCGAAGGCATATTTCTGATTCACCATACAGCCATGTTCCATGCACCAACGTTCATGAAAGAGGTAAATACGTCCAAGATAAAACATTCGACTGATTCACTGACTGCCATGACAGTATGAAATCTTCTGGGCGAACCCTACCAGCACACCTATAATGTGGATCGGGTTGCTATTTGCAATATTATCCCTGACAGCTTACTTCCAGATTATGACCGAAAGTAGTTCCTTCGGTGACTTTCCCGAAATGGCTCTAAGAGATCCGGTTGAAGCTATTGGTGTATTCAGAGAAAAGACTGTCCAATGCCTCATACTCGGCAACTACACCGAGCCTGGCCCTCACACGGTAGAAGCCCTCTTGCTTTATTACATCGTCGAGCACTTTCGGAGTCCCGATACACAATTCGGCGCTTGGCTAGTGTTCGGGCTCGTCATTCGAGCCGCCATGAGGTTGGGTCTTCATCGCGATGCTTCGCACTATCCAGCAATATCTGTGTTCCGAGGAGAAATGCAGCGCCGACTCTGGGCTAGCATAATCCACCTGGACCTTCATAATTCTTTGCAAGTTGGACTCCCCAGAATGATTAAAGACGGGATGTATGACACTAAAGCTCCTCAACCCCTTTCCGACGATGACTTCAACGACAATACGAAGGTTCTACCACCAATCAGACCAGACGGCGATTTTACACCAATGGCATTTTCTAACACCAAATACCAAATTACGCAAATTTTTGGGGAAATTGTGGACCAAGCCAACTCAACATACCCGATTTCTTACGACGCAGTCATGAAACTAGACACAATTCTGCACAAAACCCATGAGGAGACACCCGACGTCCTCAAGATCCGCAGTATCGAGGACCTTGCGTTTGGAAGTCCGGAAAATAGAGTTCGGAAATTCTCGATTGACCTGACCTTCCAGAAAGCTCGATGTGTTCTTCATCGCAAATTCTTTATACTCTCAAAAGCGACGGGGACCTATCCGTACCCATATTCCACGAAAACATGCATCGAAGCATCTATGCGAGTACTCGAGTGTCAAATTTATATGGACGGCGAGACGGGACCTGGTAGAGTCTTGCATAAGCAAAGATGGAAAGCATCGTCACTGGTCACGCATGACTTCCTCCTCGCAGCAATGCTAATCTGTCTTTACCTGGGACAAAGTATTGGACTATCGCATGAGAAGGAGATTAACCACTCTGGAATACGATTGAAATGGACCAGGGAGAACATGCTACAAACAATCAATTCATCGCACCAGATATTCGAAGCACTTAGTAGTACCTCTAAAGAGGCACTGAAAGCTTCAAAGGTTTTGAATAGGATGCTCACTAAAGTTGGAGCAGCTGGTTTGGTACCTTCTGGTAAGGGGCCTACAGTCGAGTCTTCTCGCCCAGTGCTCAACAGCGTCTATGTCACGTCAACACCGGGTGAGTCACTCGACCTGCTCCGATGAGCGCCTGGATAACTAACCGATGGGTCTATATTTAGGCCGCGGTGAAACCGGACAGACATCCCAGAATTATCAACTGCCAGAGCCCTCGATGCCTTGGCCGAGCACACCTTATGCGAGCCAGGATGATCCTGTTGACATGAGCACGATCCACTATTCTCCCGACATCAACGAGAATGGCCCTCCAACAAGTGTAGAACTCAATTGGGTTAGTAAAGCCAGCGAATTTGAAACCACCTCATCAAATTATCCATCTATCAAAATCCCCACTACCAAACCAAACCAACCCATCAGCGATCACTTTCCGCTCTCGTACTAACGACGTATTTATTTTTAGGACCTGTGGGATAACCATTTCTATAACAGCAGCGGCCTAGACCAAACACCACCTGACCTGTGGAATCTCGATTGGCAGAATCTATCATACACGGACCTTCCGGACCCCTCGAATGCACGTACTGTATGTAATGGAACCAGTGACTGCAAATGACTCCGTGCAGTAGGTTGCTCAGACCAGGTCCAGGATTGCTAGATCAAGTCAAGCTGGGGCGGGGTCGTAGGGCGATGTCTTGGCAAAAAGCTTGTTTTATTGGTGTATTCTGGGGAAGGACGGGGGGACAGGGGTGAAGCAGCGTGGCGGTTATATACTTCCGGGAAGTCTTGGCGGGGAGACCGGCAATGAACGGCCTTGCATTTGCATATGCATATGCATGTGCATGTGCATGTACATGTACATGTACTACAATGTACTCGTAGTTTGGGGCGCAGCCATATAAAATTGACTAGGACTAGGTAATTAATGGCGAATTGGACACGAGATAAGAAGTTCACGTAGCACGGTACCTGTAGGTACTGTACGGAGTCCGGGAAGGAACTCTAATGAGTCGCAAGAAATGCCTAATCAAGCTGCAAGGAAGGGTCTGCGTACATACGAATCTAAGGTTGTTGTGAGACCAGAAATTGCCGCAAGGCTTGGCAGTATCGGGTAGTGGGTCATAATACCAGACAATCTCCTGTTGAGTTTTCCATTATCAAATTGTATACAATACATAAGCAACCGATACGTAAAATGGCAGCCATTGAAATGTTGCTGGAATATTAATAGAAAGCAAATGAGAAGCCCACGAGCTACATATAGACGTGCCCTGCTGACGTCTTCCTGGGATACCCCACATTCACTAGGGCCATCACCATCCCAGCGGAAATACCAACTATCGAGAGCGAGAACAGGGTCAAACTCTCCATTATCCGAGCTATCGCCGACTGTTACATGACTGACTTCAAGAAGAGGCATGGACAACAGCGATCTCACGCCCGTTCCTCCACTCTGCAAGGGGGCCGACGGTGCCATGGCCGATGACAGGGGCGGAATAGCACACCCGTAGCTTGAAAGAGGGGTACGGAGTACGAGAACGTGCGGAGCTCGAGTTTCCCCTGTACACGCAATACCTTCATTTCGGAAGAGGAAAGAAGCTATTTGAAGATGGGGGAGGGGAGGGGAGGAGGAAGTATGTTAAAGCAATGGGATCCCACGGTTGGTTTCAATCATCGCCCAAGTATTCAACGTTTCGTTTTTGAAAGACAAGCAAGCTCCTGAGGCTCTTCATCGACAAAAGCTGCCTTCACCATGGCTCCTAAAGCCCTCCGCGCTCTGACAGCTCTGCTAGCCAGTGCAAGCTTCTCGCAGTATGCCTTTGCTGCCCCGACAGGGACGTCGACGGCGGCGGTACCGACTGCTCTTCTGGGTTATAACCCGGCCAACGTGGTGAAGAACGATGACACGGACGACATTAGATATACCCTTGTACCTGGCCAAACAAATGCTGCGGTGGTGGGTACGTATCTTGACTTTACCAATGTCGAGAATCCCCAACCGGTAAGTCTACAAGTCGAATATGTTTTGCCTCTGAAATTCTTGTGAAGCCCGAGACCCGCGTGGGTCTCGGGTGTGTAGAGCACTGCGCTGATACATTATCAGATCCGAGGAACCAAAGGCGGAACTGATCCAGGACCACACACGGATGCATATGCTCAACTGAACCCCGACAAACTCGCACCTCCTGGGACAGACCATGGAAGTGTGGATAACGCTCAGTGGCCTTTAGGACTCAGCCACGAGAAGCTGGGGCTTAACAGGGGTGGGTGGTCAAGACAGCAGAACATTGATAATATTCCAGCAGCGACCGACATGGCTGGTGTGGATATGAGGTTAGAGGAAGGGGCTTATCGAGAGCTCCATTGGCACAAAGCTGCAGAATGGTCGTATGTTTTGAATGGTAGCGTGAGAGTCCAGGCCGTGAATGAAAAAGGGGAGACTTTCATTGATGACTTGAATGCAGGCGATGTGTATGTGGCCCGTCTGAGAAATTTATGCATAGTATAGGCGATGCTGACGATTTAATATGCAGTTGGTTCTTCCCTCCGTTCGTACAGGCCTTCTTTGAAACATTGACATAAGCTAACGAGGAGTAGTGGTGTTCCACATTCCTTGCAAGCCCTGGAAGGAGGCGTTGAGTTTCTTCTCGTTTTTGATGACGGCGAGTTTTCCGAGGATAATACATTCCTAGCCACAGAAGTCTTCACGCGTAATCCCGTCAGTAAAGCTCTTGCCCGATAATTCAAGCCATGCTGACTTCCATAATTAGAAAGAAATCTTGTCCAAAAACTTCGACGTTCCTCTCTCTGCTTGGGATGATATCCCACCAGGAGAACTCTTCATTTTCCCAGGAACCAAAGCACCCACAGATATATCCAAGCAAAACGTTGTCGGATCCGCAGGTATTCTGCCGAGAGAAGACTCATACACCTACCATCTGTCCAAGCAGGGTGCAACATTCGACCTCGAAGGAGGCAACATCAAAATCCTCGACCCAACGACGTTTCCAATTGCATCCATGTTCTCCGTGGCGATCGTAACAGTCAAGCCAGGAGCGCTTCGCGAAGTCCACTGGCACACCACAAGCGATGAGTGGAATTACTTTATCGCAGGCTCAGCGCGGATCGGCATATACGCCGCCGTGAACAATGCACAGACTTTCGACTTCCATGCAGGAGATACGGGATATATCCCCAAGCAAATGACGCATTACGTTGAGAATGTTGGGAAGGATGACTTGATGTTTATTGAGGTGCTTCAAGCGGATCATTTCTCTGGTGAGCATGCCCAATCTCGTTACCTATTGAGTAAAGCTGACTGGAATAGACATGTCGCTGGGGCAATGGCTTGGGTCAACCCCGCCACAGATTGTTCAGGACACATTGAATCTGACCAATACAACGGTCTCAGCTTTCAAAAAGGAGAAGCAGTATATTGTCTCCGGAGATGTTGCTGAATAGGTCGATATGCATGCTAGTGGGCAGTGAAAGCCGAGATGGTTGTCTTGTGTAGCCTTGGAAAAGCTACACCTCGACCCTATTCGGGCATCTAGCTGTCTTCTCGTCGATTTGAATAATCTATCCTCTCTGAATATTGGTGGCACATCTGGTCCATTAGAGCTATCTTGAGAATATTTTGCGAGTAATTATTACCTAGATTCATTTTCAAGCCATGTTGAAAAACTCCAGATCTCCACCTAGAGCTGAACCGCCGCCGGCAATGTGTCAAATTTGTCGCGCGAATCCTTGCTGAACCTTACACAACAAGCCCCATACTTAGCATTTCATTCCTGACCTTGCCTAGCTCGTCAAACATATCTTTTGCCCGGCCTTTCACGTCTTCAGCTGCTGCCCGCGAAAGGGCGGCCTGGTCATCAATCCTCACGGAAAATGGCTCCTCCAAATCTTGACCCTGTACCGCAGTCGCAAGGTCTGCGGCATAGCTGGAAAGCTGAGAGGCAAAGTGGACGAAAAGAAGCATCTGCATCGGAATAGCAGACGATGGTGGGGGCCTGTAAGATCCAACTCGGAGTTGAGGCACAGAAAAGGTTGCCTGTATTTGTCCTGGGGTATGTGCAATGCCTTTCTGCCCCGCGCAGACTTTCATATGCTTGAATAAATGTTGATAGATACCTATGAGGCGTAGGTGGCACGAAAGCATAAGCAGAATCGATGAATGGTCTGGAGGGGCTTTTCGGGAAATTCTGCTTGACTCTTGTGCTGGTTCATCGTTGGACCTCTGATTCTGCGGGGTCGAGACATTTGTTCCAGTAGCCCCACCGCTGCTTTCAGTCATTGAACCTGGACTTGAAGCCTGGGATGATTGTGATCCAAAGAACGTATTCAAAAAACATGGGTATACATCGATGACTGTTTGTGTCAACTGGAACAACTCATCGACGCTGTAGCTAGAATAGTCCTTCGTAGCGTCGGTAGGTCCAGGGTCATGGATTGATAGAGGCATATGCTCACTGTGATCAAACAGGCGAATACTCAAATCCGAAAGGTCTCGAATCAGTTGGCTCTGTATGAATTAGATACTCAGTGCTATTTTGTTCAGAATGCCAGCAATATTGCATATAAAAATGTTGGGTGAGACATTTGGAGTGATTATCTAGAACTGACTAAATATCTCCTACTAGATATGAAACAGATGTTTGTTCTCGACTCACAGTGGATTCAGGTGTGTCTGTTATCATCGCGGTGTCCCATCTGTGTGCTAGAACATGAGAATCGGATTGAGTGCCAGCTTGATCAACTATCCAGCTTAAATTTGACACTGGCTGGGGTGGCGGCGTGTCTTTTGGAAACTGGAGCAAGTTACTTTCTTTAGGCTGTTGCCATTGAGGACTGTCTGGTGTAATAGGGTCCAAGTTAAGGGACATGGATGGGTTTTGACCCCCAACATTGGTATCACCAAATGTGTAGTTCGTAGTAAAGTCCTGCCCAAGCGTCAAAGATTCCAAAGGCCACTCATCATTCATCATATTGTTCCCAGATTGCTCAACATCAGGAAGCGAGCATCCAAACAATAGAATGGGGTCAACTTCTACCAACTAGATCAGCCAATGAGCAAACATATAAGTGTCGTTCAGGTAAGAAGATTTGCGTTTAAGTCGCGAGAAAGATCCACGTCTAGACTCTTAGCGGCTCTTGATCATCCACATGCGAAGTAAGACTATAGTTACATGGTCCAAAGACTGTGGAGAGATGTAAATCTTACCGATGTTTTCAAAGTTGCTGTTGACCCGCTTCCGCTTATTGCCGTTCGAGGGGCTCCTATAAAGATTTTCGGTCGGAAATGTAGTGACAGGGACCTGAGAGCTGACGGTAGCAGATGAAGGATCCTCTGGGGAAGGCTTCTTCGGTCTAAAAGGGCTAAAAATGCACGAAGTTCGAGCTTTGAGACATCGGTCACATGTAGCTTCACCTGGACGCCTAGGGCAACGCAGCTTTTGAGAGTGGCATCGGTCGCAGGCCGAACGCCTCCTAATCTCGTCGCCCATGGTTGGACTAAGCGGCCTCAAATAAAAACGAATGAATTGAGCAGCAATTTGGCTCTGAAATTGGGTTTTGAATTTTCGGACAATATCAGTGGCCTATTGCTATTCCACCAATTCGGTGTGAGCGAGCGGAGTTGTATCAACGAGGTGCTTCATATTGCAGCGTTTCCTGACGTATCGACATTCGGCGTTCGTTTCGACGAAGTTCGGTCTTCGCTTGTGCCATTATCCAAGTTTGGGAGTGAGTTTACTAACGGTATTTCAGCGCTATTGAAGGGCACGTGAACAGAAAGTACTTTTAGAGCAATGATTCGTAGTTTTATAAATTCAAGTACTTCCTCGCTACCCAAATTTTGGGATTCGGTGTTCAAGGTAAGTATGCTACGATCGCGACCCAACTTTTGAGCTCGCGGCATCCGTACGCAAATACTACTTGCAGGCCCTAACTTATTCAGGATCCTGACCGTATTCTGACGGCCCATGTAGAAGCTGTGTTCAATACCCCTCCTTCGAAAAGTTAAAGTTTGAAAGTAAAAGTATGATCTTTCTTTTGAACATAGACTAGTGTGACCACTGCTTCATAAGGTAGAGCATTTAGACACCGGTGATTGTATAGGTAACCTTGTCCTTGGTTATGGCTTTGAGTCGGTCCAACAAGCTAGAGTGTGGTTGAAAATGAATGATCTTGAACCGTGTGTGAACACTCACGCACCCCCTCAAACCCATTCGCCTCTCCCCTGAACTCTCCTCGACTTCATAAGCCTCTTGGGTTATTCACGCCACGAACATTCACACGCACCCATGCAAGTACAATACAAGTTCACTTGTTGAGGTTGCCTCCTGTACAACATGAAAATAACTAGATCTCTCCCATATCAGCAAGTATGGCTCCCAGGCCTAGCAAAGACAATGAACCTTCGCGCCAACCTACCTTTTCACATCAGTTGCCTCCACCATCCAGCGCTCGAAACAATCAAGCAGCGGGGTCTTCTTCTATAACAGACCGTACTGATGTTGATGATAGAGGAAAGATAGAGCACCATGAAAATCGAACGTCCCGTACTCGTAGGCGCATCAGCATCACTCAGCTTCCAAACATACTTCCTCCCTCCTCAACAAGCAGCATCCGTCCTTACTCAACAATCTTACGACCCCAAACCGTCCTGCGCCGAGCAACGGAGGACCACCCGTTAGGTGACAACAGCCGCACGTTCATCGAAGGCATGATCCCCAAAACAGTTTATAATCGCGATATCAGAAAGCAAGCCAGCTTCTTCCCCGATCCAACCCGATATCTTAGCACAGAACGAGACGCCCCTACAGCAAGCAGGACAGCAACCCTAGCCCCGCCAACCTCACGTGCACCACCACATGTAAGAAGCATCCTCACCAGCCCTACGGATGAACACATGGCGCGCCTGCAGACTAGATTACCCACCCTCTCGGCACGCGCCTTCCAAGAGCAAGACATCTGGGCACGCACACAACTGCTGCGTTCAGGCGTCTGTCCGCAAGGCTACGCCTGGGACAAGTCAGGTGACTTCGGTGGGGGCTATCTGTGTCAGGGTCACAAGCATTTTGTGAGTAACCAATTGCTGGCCGATGGGCAGGGTGGGGTCTTCTTGTGGGCGGGCTGGCCCGAACCAGAGGAGATATATGGTCCATATTATAGGGATGAGGGAGATGCGGGGTATATGGTGTATGGAGGGGTGGAGCCGAGGGATGGGTATGCGCCGGAGGGATTTCGCGCAGTTGCAGGTGTGGAAGCGGAGAGTAGTGGTGTGAGTGGGACGGCGGAGCAGTTGAGAAGGATTGATATTGGTAGCGGCAGTCATTCAGGGACGTCTGGTTATGTGAGTCGATTACCGGGAGATAGGTAAAGACCGGTTCGGCTCATTGATGAGTTTCACATCTCAGGACGACTTAGAAATAGTATCTGTATTTGTCAGCGAAGGAATAATACTTTCTTAAACCTAAGGAAGTGAGTATTGATAAGTTACTAGGTTGAAAGCTTTTAAGTTGACTTAAATAGACGACGGGAAGTAACCTGACACTATGAACCCCATCATAAAATTAATAGTTGACCCTCCTTTTCACTTCGGATCTGTCGGATCTAAAGACAACAGATAGGAGCCGAATTTACTTACTCTGATTCTGAAGTCTGATCTAGACTTGGCAGGATTTGAGTAGACTTGGCAAAGCTTGGAACAACCCCGATTTGGCAGGTATTAACAGTGCGCCTCGATTTCCCTCCATCTATACGACGTGACCTGCCCAATACATAAGTGCGACCCCATTGTCAACTTCTCAACTTCTCCAGTGCCGGGCTTAGCATCTTGGCATTCGAGCTGGTGATCTCAACCAGCTTCCTGAAACAGAAGGCAAAGCGCGTTGACAAAACTATTTGCTTCTTGGTAGAAGGACTCCCAAAGTGTATATATAACTGCAATAGACTGATTTTCTGATCAATACCATGTTCACCGCCGGGCAATATGAAATTCTCGTCTCTGTGCTGTATCGCGGGCCTCGCGCCACTTATGTCTTCGGCATGTCTCCTCCCTGAAGAGCAGGAGGGATTACCAAGGCTGGCACGCCGCCAATCATCCGGTAATGGTATTGCTATCGCAACTGGCGACCGCTACAGCTCTGGCACTATAGCGCCACGAGGGCTGGGGACACAAACCACCACGTTGACGTCGCTTTTGAACGTCAAGGAAATCGAAAGCGGCTTGAAAGGGCTCAAGAGTGTGTACGGCATCTCAACCTTCACGACTCCGTATACTACCTATAATGGAGCAAGTCTCGCTGGTGGCAAAGTTGGAGGAAATGGAACGTGCAACGACGCATACCGTGTGTACTTGAACTCCGCTATCCACGCGCGAGAGCGAGGAGCCTCAGACGGTCTCCTGTTCTTTATTGGCGACCTGCTATACGCCAACAAGAACAATGTTGGCTTGAAATATGGCTCTAAATCCTATACCCATGCTCAGGTAGTGTCAGCTCTGTCGACTGGGATAGTCTTTGTGCCGCTGAGTAACCCCGACGGCGTGGCATATGATCAGTCTTCAAACAGCTGCTGGCGCAAGAACCGTAACCCCGCGTCATCCACAGGTTCTTCTGATTCCATTGGCGTGGATTTGAATCGTAATTTCGACTTTGTGTGGGACTTCACCAAGGAATTTGCTTCTAGCGCGAGGTCTAGCGTTGCCTCCACCGACCCTTCTGATGAGACTTTTCATGGTACGGTGATGGCTTCCAGACTTCCCCCCCCGATTGGATTGAATTGCAAGCTAATTTCCGACTCTCAGGTACCAGTGCCTTTTCTGAGCCCGAGACGCAGAGCATCAAATGGATCACGGATACCTATAGCAAGATCCGCTGGTTCCTCGATCTGCACTCGTATGCCGGAGATGTCTTATATAGCTGGGGTAGCGATGAAAACCAGGCGAAATATCCCACCATGAACTTCCTAAACTCTCAATACAACAGTGTTCGGGGTATTTTGACCGACACGCCGGGTTCTGGTAGCGGATATGGCGAATACAGCCCAACGAATGAGAGCAGTGGCAACATTGATGCAGCAACACGAATCGGTAGCGCCATGAGCACCGCCGCCGGGCGCGACTATTCCGTGTTCCCTGCTGCGAACCTGTATCCGACTTCAGGAGCGAGTGATGACTACCATTACTCACGCCATTTTGCTGATACTTCATTGAATCTCGTTCATGCCTATACGGTCGAGTTTGGATTCGGGAATGATGATGCCTCGTGTCCGTTCTACCCCAGTCAATCGCAGCACAATCAGAACATCAAGGAGATTGGTGCGGGGTTCATGGAGTTGCTGTTGGCGGCGGTTGATGTTGGCGTTGGAGATCCAGTGAGCTGTTAGAGACGAAGATCTTTTAGTGAGAGCCGAAGAGGATGATGCCGAGTGTCTTGGTTAATTTTACCGTTATTTCAAGGACCATACCTAGTATGAAAGCCATCTTAAAATTAATGCAGCCCACTTGGCAAGTAAAGAACATAAAGTGCGGAGTATTCCTCGGGAAGTTGAAGACAGAGAAACAAGCGTATCAAAATGTGAAGACTCTTTCCGTGGAAGAAGTCAAAAGGAAATGAACTCCAATCAGCAGATAGTCACGTGAGTAAATATTGGTAACGAAAGACAGGTGAAAGAGAAATGTCGTAGAATTAGGTTGGATTTTTGAGGCGCCTCGCGTATATGAACGGAAGTATACTAATGCACGTGATATAAACAAGACTCTAAGTACCTAGGTAGCTTCCAAAGTCAAGAATGCAAGTGAGCCTTCGTTCCACTGGGTATAAGGGCCCACGAGAAATAATAGGTATCTCAACGGGGTCAAACCCGACACGGTCAACCACCAAGTAGGCAGGGCTATCACGTGAGTGCAGCAAATGCATATTTTGAGAATGAACATGACTGAATATGACCAGGCATGACTCGTAGGCTATGCGAGATGCGACTCGATCGACGGTCTGAATAGCAGGGCAGGGCTTTTTAAGGTTCAAAATGATATTTGACCCCGCAACAACAGCACGGGAAAAGCCATAAACTTACTTCCCCCAATAGGAGTGAGATGCTGAGTGAAGAGAAGAATAGGATAGCATTAAACCATTCAGGTGCACTTGCACTTTTGTGTTCCCATTTGACGTTCAGATAAAAGATATTTTCATCTCCCCTCCCCATTCCTCATGCACGTGAGTGTGGCTAGCCTCGCTTCTCCACTTAAAGCTAAATACTCGTGATGCCCTTCCTACAAGCGGTTATTCATCATGAAAGCAAAATTGGCGAAGACGCCGAAAACTCCCGAGAACTCCGATTCTTCTCCAACGGGGAACTCACGCCTCCATTTACTCCATTGACATCCTTCGACTGTCCTGGAACCAGTTCCACCATGAGTGAGGGCAACCAGGTGCCGCCGAACGACTCTCTCACCTCTATCACCCCGGATGAGGCAAACAGAATCATCCATTCGCACAGAAAAGTGAGATATGGTGAGCTCGCGATGTCTTTCCTAGATATCCAGTCCAGTGCCCCCTTCAGAGGCTAAATCTTCTCGTACCTGCGTAGGCACCGCATGCTGGCCTTGCAGACAACGCAAGGTAAAGTGTGACAATAAACATCCGTGTGAGAATTGTGTGAAACGAGACCATGCCAGTCTTTGCTCGTACAATCCGAAGCAGAATGCGACAAAGCAAACAGCATCTGTAGCAGGAGCCAAGAGACCAAGGTCGGCGGGAAGTGAGAGCTCTTCTAGGAAAGAAGATGACAGGTGGCCGAGAACAACCGGTGAGTCCCGTAATCTCTAATCGCGATATCACATATCTTTTCCCGGCGAAGGCTCGGAGATGATCACTGGGTGCAGTGTCCACTACCCCAGACCCCACATGTCGTGCGGTATCGTGTCACCAGTTGTGCACTACCATATACTCTTCTATTCCCGAGTTGCTCCGGGGGTTTGCAGCTAACGATAGCTCAGACGAAGATGACCCCAATGAGTCCCGGTATCTTGGCCAGAACAGCATTGCTGCCTTTCTTAGTGAGGCGAGGGCCGGTCAAACATCAGGAGATGGTGAGCAAGATGTTATTCGAAAAGATATAATGCCCATTTTGGGGCTGCAAATATCAACCTCGTCGTATCCATTTATGTCCAAAGAACACATGGACAAGGTCAAGGAAGACATCGCTGCGGCGTTACCTTCAGATAGAGACGTTTTAAAGTAAGTGATATGGTATCCAATGGTCTGTACCCAGGCTTATACCGTGATCGATATCGCCTATTTTGCTGACGCCGCGTCCAGGACTTTCCAAATCTACAAACAGATAGTCCAACCCTTCTGGGGTCTTCTCATAGATATCGAGGACTTTGAATCGAAGTTGTGTATCTACCTCGAGGACCGAAGTGCTACTGCAAAGCATCCTGCCAATGGCGGCAAGGGAGTCTCCTCTGCCTGGTTGGGAATGCTGTTCGCGGTACTCGCAGTTGCAACTAATTATACAGAATTGTCATATCACAAGCGAGTTGCTACATCCCAAGCCTTTGGTATGTCAGTTGTGTCCTGTGCAAATTTGTTCTGACATTCATCTAGTCCAGGCGTCATTCCACTGCTTGAGGCTTTCAAACTTTTTGATCCGACCCTCATTAGAATCACTCCAGGCACTCCTAATCCTTGGATTTGTTCTGGCAAACGACATGAAAGCAGAGGCATCTTGGGCTCTGATAGGACTCACTTGTAGACTTGCCCAAGCACTTGGGCTTCATCGAGGCCCTCATGAAAATGCACGGGTTCCTCAACCAACAGCCAGCGATCTACCTAGAAGGAAGCTTTGGTGGGTAATCTTGTTTTGCTTTCTGAATCTTGCTAATACATGTAAAGGTGGACAATTGTGTGGCAAGATAGCTTACTCTCGCTTTCATTTGACCGCTCACCCATTGCCGTGATGACACGATGCCAGTTGCCACTAGGACCTACTGCGGATGAAGGCTGGTCATACACCGAGGCAATGTACCAACTTTGCTCGAAGATCCTCGAGTCCGTGAACAACGACAGCAACGCCGATCCGGATTTCAATCAGATCATCAAAGACTCACAGGAAGTAGAAAATATCCGTCAACAAGTTTGCCCTCAATTTCGACACAAAGATTCTTGCAAGACTGTGCAAGATCGGCTGCAGTATTTTGCCGTCCGCCTTCACACTGCTTTTGTTGTGTCCGTCTTGTGCAGACCTGCTCTCCGCCGAGGAGAGATAATTGGAATGGATGTTGCGCAGAAAGAGATGCTGGCTGCGAAATGCAAGCAGAATCTGACCGAGACGGTGCGCATGTATCTCAAAATGCACTCCTTGAGTGTCATTCCAACTCGGTCTTGGGCTTTCACCTACCACGGTTTATCATCTGCAGTGCTACTTGGCATCCTGGGCGAGACGAAGACAGATCCGGAAGTGAGACAGCTGCAAGGAGACCTAATATCAGCACTCTCAACTACAGCTGCGAGAGACCAGACTTCGATGCATTTGCCCCAATCCGAAAAGGATATCGAGTTGAGTGGTCCGCTATCTCGTGCCCTAGCGGCATTGAAAAACATCTATGACCACGGTTGGGTCGTTGAAGGACAGCCCGGGAATAGTCTCGACCCCAACCCCGCGCAGAATGAAAATCAATTTCAATTTCAGCAGCAACAAAATGCGGCCCTTGCGATGGCTTCAATGCAGAATGGCCTATTGCCTCCGTAAGTTTCTCCCCACCTTTGAACATGACTCAACACTGATCACTTTCAGCATCGATTATAACCAACAACTGATGCCGTCGGGCATGGCCTCTCCTCAAATCGTCGACCAGACAATGAACATGTCACCGATGGATTTGTTTGACTCTATATTTTGGGGTAAGGAATTTTTCCTTGGAGTCTCCCGAATTGTAGCTAACGAATGATAGATCCCTATCCATACAATGGCGTAGATGTAGATCAGCTCGGGGGGTTTGATTATACGCAACCACCATTATACCCTCAATTCTAATGTATGAATCAAAAAAATCAAAAACTTCAACCATAGGCACTGAGCTATTCGGTTTTGAAAACTCGTGGACATAGAATATCCGTCCGGCTTCCCGCTATGCAATCAAAGTGAAGCCAGCCTGTTTAGCAAATGTCTCAATAGACCATGCGAAACCTCCTCCCTCTAGTGTTCCAATAACTAGAACTGCATCCCACAAGTCATTCGACGTTCCGCAATCTCATTTTTCCGCGGCTGATGGGGCTGAATCCTGCGGGATCCAGCTCCATGATCTAGGCTAGATCGTAAATTTATGAACAAATCCTCTGCATTTTCAGTTTTCCTTATACTGTATAAAAGGTGGGTCCATCCCATGGCGGGGAAATCCCACGCCAAGCCGAGTTTATCTTCACAACGACACTACTCTTGAGTATCATTTCCCCACCCTCTATAGGTCCTTCTTCGTTTCACTTTTCAAAATCTGGAGTATCGTTTTCTCCTGGGTATATTTCGCCATAGAAAGATCACTTGGGTAAAAGTTTGCACGTAATCTTTGCCCCGCTACGACCCCTCACCCACCTGCTTCTTTCGGATCGGCAATCTGGGTCGATCATCAACCCGAAAGGCTCAACCAGCCATTGGAAATCGAAAAGCCGCATTATAGACACTATGAGCTCTGAGATGCCGATCGGTATTCCGGAATTACTGTTATCGCACGTTGATTGGCAACGTTGCATCTTATGTGCAGACACGTGATGCACAATGAGGGGTTTCAGCGCAATACAAAGCTCCTGCTCTCGTACCTTGGTCTGGATTTACTCTCTTTCACTCGTTGGCTGTATAGGCGTGAGAGACGAGACACCTGCCCGTCGAAGTGCTGGGCAACAGAGTCTCGGGATGCGGGGCGTGAAGCAATACACGCTAGGGCTGGCCGCTACATTGGGTATCGATGTTTCGCAGGCCTTCAATGCTCCTTCTGATGTACCGACATGGTGTGGGAAGCCGTATATGATTTCGTGCGTAGACAATCTTTCCCGCGCGAAACAAATGCTGATTCTGGAGCTAGAAATCACTCCCTTGATCCAGGAGGGCAATTCCAGTTCCCTACTCCTCAAAAAGATCCGTTGCTATACGTGACTGTTCAGCCACGATATAGCATATTTCTTGAAAACGATGAATCTGGATCTGTCATTGTGGATGCAGCTATTTCCCACACCTTCGGCCAGGCATACAAGAATGCCTCATTCGACAATCCTGGGACGAACTCAAGCAATGCTTTCACCACCGTAGATTTTGAGATTCACAATGAAGAGAGCGGAGCACTTCTTGTGTCTAGTTCAGTACCGGTCAACTCGACTGGGAACTTGTTCGGGTTTTCATTCTCGTCGTTCTCTCCCCGGTTTCAACCTTACGAGATTTCCATTTACGGGACTTCTCCAGACGGTCAGCAGATATATACTGGTAGTACACAATTATACATTCTGCCATCACGTACATATGGCAGTGCTGTGAAAATCGACAACTTATTCGGTGGTCTTTACGTCCAAAATGCGAATAACTCTTATTCCGGCTGGTACAGGTAAGTCGGGGGATTCTTTTTGACTTTATAGATTTGAAGAATTATTTATTTTAGAATGATTGGTTATTCCTGTTCCATTGTCAACGTTTTTGCTTCAGTACTGATCCTCGAAAATAGTATCTTCCCAAATGGAGGCTACGCAGGCGGCGGCCAGGTGATACCCGACAACATTACCTACACCCCCCTCGAGACGTACGTGGCTCAAGGCTACAACACCATCAACATCGTTCCTGATGGCGGAACACCAGAGCAATCCTACCCCACCGCGACCCTGGCCACATACTGGGACCTCATGGATTCCCTCAACCTCTTCAACATCTACGACATGCGCTTCGCCTTTCAAAATAGCACGCGCATATCGGACCAAGTCGCGCTCTGGCAAAACAGAAGCAGTCTCCTGATGTGGTATACAGCAGACGAACCAGACGGCTGGTCTTACGCCTTGAACTCGACGAAAGTGGCTTATGACCAGTTGAAAGAACTGGATCCCTACCACCCCATCTCCCTAGTTCTCAACTGCCAGGATTTCTACTACAAGGAATACGCCGGCGGCGGGGATGTTGTTTTCGAGGACGCGTACCCGGTCGCTATAAATGCTACGTGGTCCATCCCCTGGGACACAGCCTGCAATACGACGTACGGCGATTGCGGGTGTGATAATTGTATAGGCGAGTTGACAGACGTGTCGGATCGCCTCGATGACTTTGCGCTGTATCAAGCAAATCTCGGGCCTGGGACGATAGGCAGGAAGCCTACGTGGAGTGTGCTGCAGGCGTTTGGGGAGCAGGATTATTGGCAGAGTATCCCTAGTGCGCAGGAGGTGGAGAATATGATGATGTTGAGTGTTAACCACGGCGCGATGGGGATCACGTATTGGATCTACCCGTCTACGGACGATATCAATGTTGGGGCTGGGGATCTGGGCAAAGTGTTCCAGACGGAGGTTGTGAAGGACTTCTTATTCGGGACGCATGTGGTGAAGGGGCTCAAGGTTGGGGGCGAGGTGCTAGTGGATGCTAGTGCGTGGGTCTTGGGCGGCAAGATGTTGGTTGGCGTTGCGAGTGGCCGGTACACGGATGAGAGTGCGGTGGTTAGTATCGAGTTGCCTGGGAGTGTTGATGCTGTAGAGCAGGTGCTGTACGGGGATTCAAGTTGGGCTGTCGAGGATGGTAAACTGACGAAAAGCGGGCTGAAGGCGCTCGAGGTGGTTGTTCTGGTGTTGAATATCAGCTCTTGAAGTCTTTACCAAGGCCTTGTATTCTGCGTTCGTACGGTCTTGACTCTCTCCGCATATTGGAAACTCGCCGACGATTTAATAGACGAATGAATATCGAGATCTATGGAAATCAACACACGTTCAGTCAGGCTCAAAAATTGTATGTGCGTCGCATTGCTACTTTCATGACCCCTTATGCCTCCCACGAAGGAGCTCTTGAAAGGTACGATGCATCGATCTCCCAGCCGCGAGTACAAATAAACGAGTGGGAATTTATCGCGTGCGTCCTAAAGTATCACATCAAAGCCATCATCCTCCTAACTCTAACCCCTGGGAAGCTATCCTCGCAACTATCTTACAACTATCCACTCGATGCATAAAAGTGACGAAGTCTGATTCCATGCCAAAGTCATGAAAGCGAGTCTTCGATATGGTATGCCAGTATTCGTTTCCTGCTTAGCAACATCGGCCGAATAACTATTACAGGTATGAGTCAAGTCATTAGTAAAGGTCTTGAACCGAGAGATTGGAGGCAGGTTAATGACTCACGCAAACTATTCAATCCTAAGACATTGGCAGTCGGACCGCATAGAAAGTACCATCCTTAGCATACCACCGAACATCCCCAATATCGCCACTATCAATCGTCAAGCGGTTCCGCTGGGACCAGGTATTATCCAGCTCTCGCACCCAGTAGAAGCGGAACTTGTCGTCGTCAGCAGGCTTCATCTCTTGCGGCTTATCCATCTCCAGATGACCGGCCATTTGTATCTGCTGGGCCATGATTTCTCCACCCGTGTGGCCAATGGTGCCGAAAGGTGGTTGTTGGAAGCCGGGGCCGTAGTAGGGCTGTGGCTGGGCCATGTATGGCTGTTGTTGGTAGATTGGTTGGGGCTGCTGGGGAAGTATGGGCATAGGCATAGCGACTGGGTAGTTGACTGGCTGTTGTCCGACCTGGATAGATATATAGATTAGCTCAAGATAAACTGGAAGATAAAGTACAGCTGAAAGAACGGCATATCGAAAGGAAGAAATGGCCACTAGGTTGAAGACTTGCTTGAGGGTAGAAGACTTGTCTGAAGTACTCGGCTGAAACTTGGGGCATGTATGGAGAGAATGTATAAGGGGGTGGGTATACAAGTGCTGGTTGGCTGGGCTGAACGACGACTGGGATCGTGGGTAAAGCCGCGGCGGCAGGCACATAGCCTTCGGGGAAGTAGGCTATGCTGCCCACCATGATGGCGCCATCTGAGCGGGGGACGTAGGTATGGAAATTGGGCCCATTGGTCGTATCTCGAGTTTGGGGCTGGAAGTTCTCTTCGGCTACCGTCATGGCGAGAGTATGATTTTCCGGTGGAAAGAAGTGGTGGGTTGTTGGGAAGAGTCAGGTTGTAAATCGAGGTTTTATTGGTTGAATAGTTGGGAAAAGAAGACGATATATGTTCGTGTGACGGCAGATTTGAAAAGTGAATTGGTCGCTCTCGGCCACTTCAAAGCCAGGAAAAAGAGGCGAACACCTCGAGCCCAAGGAAAGAAACCAAAGCACAGCGACATAAGAAAGAGTAAACAGCCGCTATACTCACAATATGCCCACCTCCTTCCAATTTAACCCACATGTTGCTTACCGGATCATAGTAGTTGACTCTCTTCGGTTTCCTCCGCTTGTCTTTAGGCTCCTCTTCGAGATAAACATCAGCCCACGGCCAGCACATCTTCAATCAAAGCTCGCTTTAAGGTTTATTGAGGTAGTAGAGGAGAGAGGAAATTTTGATGGCTGTTAGAAATGTCGAGGTAGTTTGGTTGCAACGATGGTTGAATGTCTTCCATCTCACTTGAAGCCGTTTATATTGACACATTTCTCGCTTATTACAGTAGCGGCGATTGGATAGGGGGACATGGACGTGACAACCCAATGGCGATGTCCAGCGCATTCATACTGTAAGATAAGGTAGCTGTAGTCGTGATGTGAGCTGTCAAAGCCGTATAGTTGGCCAAAATCACATACGCCTTTCAATCGGAATTATGAATGTGCTCCCGAATGAACCATGACCGCCGTCCACAATCATGAAAGTCTCCAAATTCAAAGACCCCCACTGGACCCGTTCTTCCTATTCCACATCTCCATCCAGCCTTCTCCAAAGTCTTCAACCTCACCATCAGTAAATTCCTTGATACCTAGGTCGTCGAGAATCCTCTTCATGCCTAGATCATCAGCTTCTACTTCTTCAGCAGTCCGGCTCTCCAATTCATCCCGCAGTGACTTCTTTGTACGCTGATTTCCTCTCTCCTCCTGAATCACATGCTCCAGCCAAGATCTCTTTGAAGAATATTCCATGGACTTTTAGATATTAGCTGCTTTCAATTCCACAAAATAAAGAAGTCCGGAGCGAGCACTTACATGCATCACAGAAAGACTGTGTTTTATGCCCATATGCGCGTTATTTGCTTTTCTCAAAGAGTCTACTATCTCCAAGTAATGCGACTCTTCCTTTATTTCAAGATTCGCCCCGACTGTTGTCCCACCAGAGATTGAAGTCGAGAACCTCCGACATGTCCAGGGCCCATCTGCTAATGTATAGCCTCTCACACTTCGTCTGCGTGGCTTTGCAACCATACTTGGAGCTGGCGAGTCTAAGCGAAGTTTGTCTAGGCTCCACGGCTCTGTGGGATTTCCTTCTTCGCCTGCTGAATCTGGAATACTTCGGTCTCGATCTTTGTTGCCTAGTTTACCTGGACTGCGTGGATAGCCAGGATAGTATGGAAAGGGGTCAGAAGATCCTGGAGGTGCGGGATCTAGAAAGTCGATGGGAGGTATGGTGCATAACTGCGTTGCGTCTTGAAGGGCTCTTAGAAAGTACACGAAGGAAGTGCTGTATGTGAAGTAGAGAATGATCTTTCTGGACGACCCACTATGACCACCCATAAGATATTCCAGGTGAACTTCGAATTCGTTTTCCTTGCCTCTCTTAATGAACTTCGCCTTTTTGTTGGGAGGCCCGCAGGCGTCGGCGTTTCTTTTTTGGTATTGTCTGGAAAATGTACCTGCCTATAGAATGTCAAAGGAATGATCTGCGTTGTTCCATTAATAACACTCACCTTTGTCGAAAAAGTCATCTCTTTCCCCTGAATATCCACGTCAGAAGCCTTCAACTCGGAATTCATCAGTTCCTCCACCTCGTCTTTGAGCTTCTTGTTTGGAGTTTGAGATAGCCATCGGTGAACCATGCGTGAATATTCCCACATCTGCGAATCTCGAATAACGCCATCGAGAGACGTCTCGAGATCGAGACCGACATAGGCTGGAGATTTGAGGCCCTCCTCCTCAATTTTCTGGGGATCTAGCATGGCTACATCGGTGAGACCAAAATCTAGGCCGAACTGTTCGGGGAAGGTAGAATGATGACCCGACTCCACTATATAATGTAGGGACCATCCTAATGCTTCCTTTGCTGTCTTTGGGAATGTAATTTTTGAAGGCGCCATTGTCGTTCTGGAGAGGGCGAGACAGTTTGTGTGCTGCCAAAGTTTGTTGTTTTCAACAAAAGGAGGAATCAATGCTGCAAAGATAATAATCGGAAAGTACGACTGCGAGCGACGGTTAATATTTCTACTAAAGTTAATTTCTAAAATTCACCTATTGATAGGGGTTTCGGACATAAGAGAAGAGTGAGGATTTCCAGATACTTGGGAACTTCAAGCAGGTCCAAGGAAGCTGATGCATTGGAAAATGCATTAAACATGGCAAGTACTGGCATAACCAAGCTGTCGCCACCAGACACTAGATATATTCCAGAGATACTAACACAAAAAGGTGTACATATGGCTGAGAACGGATATCTTTCATAACGCAATAAGATTATACGCTCTAAAATCAGACGCCCCCACGCTGTCCACCCAACGGATTGCGTGTAACCATCTACAATATATGTACAATATGGCCAAAGCCAGAGGAGAGTTGTCCGTCGCTCATGCATGCCACACCCATTAATTGGTCTAAAACATAAATTGAAGGCGTAAAAGGTTGTAGTACAGGGAGGGACCGATATCGGTGGAGGAATATAGAGTGTGTATGAAGCAAATCGATCAGCTGAAAGGTCTGGATTCCTTTTAGAAGAGGGCTTTTCTTGCTACCTGGAACATATTTAGTTAGTGACACCATTAGAATCGGATGAGAGCAAGACTTACTGCCCATGCGCCTGCAACGCTAGCCACAATACCTCCAGATATCATCATCGGCCTGATGCCCCTGGTGCTCTTAAACACCATCCCGCTCACTGCTCCGGCCAAAATGCTGTTTGCCGAATCGTGTTTACCCCGCATATACCCAATGTATGAATTGATACCATTGTAGACCATCGCGATAACACCAGCCGAATTTCCCAGGAACGGTCCTCGCCGTGTGACGGCGTTCAGTACGGAGTTCAACCGTAGCTTTGGCGGTTGCCCATTTGATCTTCGCAGTCCTTCTTGTAGCCCCCACGCCCCTCCAATTGTCAGTGCCGACAGGTATGTCACACCAGTTCCATAACATAAGTCGTCAGACCATCCTCGTGATGGCAAGGCTGACTGCGACCCAGGGAGGTCTGAGAGGGCGGATTCTTCGAGGGATAGATAGTCCAGGGTCTGCTGATTTAAACCAGCAAGAGGATGTAATGATGACGGGTCGGGAATGGTAGGACCGCTAAGGAAGGAGGAAACATCTTGGGCGTCTTGCGGATTGAAAGGGGTGGGTTGAAAAGAGTCTTGCGGGTCTGGTGTCTGGGTCGTTGATGTGTTTGTTGAAGAGGGCTTTCGGCCGGTGAGTTTATCCCAGAATGACATCTTGAGCGACACAAATTAAAACACAGACGCGGATGTTCGAAAGAGAATGTGAAGCTGTGGTGGATATCTTAATCCGCATTCTTTTGCCTCGACGATGACAGAAATATTTTAGATGGCGCTCGGGCCATCCAAGAGTCACATGACCAACAGAGGTTGAAAATTGAGTACTGTAGTTCTCAAACCAGATATCGTAGGAGCTTTGAATGACTTCTCCATGGAACCTGCTTGGAGATCTATTAGTACCTTGAAATAGCCTTTCCTGTAGGTGCGATGGGTAAACAAAATCCAGAAAGTGCGGTTCTGGCAGCTTCAGAAGCACCTGAAGACGATCGTCTTCTTGTAAATTGGCTCGAGGAGAGACCTATTCAGTCCCAAGGACAGTAAGTAACCTATTTCTCTAAGGGAATCTCACTAATGTCATAAATTTAGATTAGCAAAGGCAAAACTTGACGATTTCCTCGAGAAAGCTTCGCAGCCCCGTCATGCATCAGGAAATGCCTGCATCAAACTCTGCTACTACATTGAGCAATGTAGAAGTTCATCCTGCGCTCCTATCCGAGAAGTTGCCTTTGCCAGGGAAACTCCTCTGCGTTTGTTTAATTTTTATGTTGAATGGAACGAGAAAAACCAGAATCGTTCGATGCGGCAAGTGTTGGAGCTTTCATCGTCACTGATTGCTCGCAATCCCGATCAGCAGACTTCTGAAGCTGTGAAAAAGGCAGTATTGGAGAGGACGCTATCTATAATCGCCCATCAGAATGCTCAGTCATTGGTCAAGCCTGCTTTCAAGGTCCTAGAATGTTTTTTGAGCAAGAACACCATTTCTCCCAAAGAGGTGATGGTAGCCTATGAGGCTCGGATTCATCGAGTTTGCGTCTCTGATCAAGCGAGAGCAGGGGGCACTGATGATGATCTCTGGGATTCTTTTATCTTGGACGTTTTTGACTGGATGGTTTTGCCAGACATCTCTCCCGGTGCTGGCAAGTTCCTTGTGACCCTTTTCAAGGCAATGAAGCCCGTCGCTGAGAGTTCCGATGGTCACCAAGCCGACTACAGTACGCTATGGCAGCGTTGGATAAAAAAGGGTCTTGCAAAGGACCCCCAAGCTTTTGAAAATGTGAAGAATTATCTCTTTCCTCCATTATTCAAGATCGACCGCCCAGGTTCATTGGCCTTCTTGGAGAGCCTCAACCAGCAGAGAGCAATTCCAAATCTGCAAAGCCAAGATGTAGATGCCCATGCGCTTTTACAACTTGCAGCCATGGATGTAGGGAAGAAAGCTGGTTTGGTGGAAGAACCAAGTACGACCCCTCTCCCAACCTTGATATACGAAACTCACAGCAAAATAGGCACTATTCAGTTCCAGAAATCATCAAATAAAAAACCAGCTACTTCTATCGTTCTTCAAGAGGAAGCAATCGGTAGTCTCATGGGCAGTTTCTCAGAAACTGTTCGGTCACTCGCGTTTTCGGTTTTGGTATCGTCTGCTTCGTCAATTCGTCCATTCAGTCCAGTCGCCTTGGATTTATTCCAGTCTCATCTAGGAGCAATGTACTCTGATACGGATGCTAAGTTTCGCAACGAGACTCTGACCAATTCCAAACACATGATTGAGAGAATCAGAGGTGCAACTGCATTTCTTGTTCGAGAGCTCGATCAAATTTCGTTCAAGCTATCCCAAGGATTGGAACCAGAGCATAAAGTAGCACGGCAAGCGCTCTACGAAGATATACAAGCCCTGCTGCTAAAACACAAGAGTTTCGTTGAGTGGTACCTGGATTTCTTGTTTGGAGAGCTGATTCCAACCGCCTCGTATCAACGGCATACCACGTCCTTAAAGGCCATTATCTTACTCCTACATTCCAGGATTCTGGAAGACTCCCCAGTGCTTCCTCCAATCCCCGTCAACTCTACAATATGGCCCTTCACAGTAGAATTCTTCATTCCCCGCTCGATGCGACTACTGTTGGATCTTCTTATGGACCCTTTTGAAGAGGTAAGAATTGGCGCTTCAGATGTTCTCGCATATGCTTTGCGGGACTGTTTCGTAGGTCAAATATCCAAGGGGGTTTCAAACGACCACCAAAGCCGCGACCGCAGGATGGATGAATGCCCTGAAACAGAGCCCATACTTGATCTAAAGGTGGACTCAACCGATAGACCACTGGGTCTTCTGATAGCTTTCATTGTGCGCGGAAAGGAAGCTTCGAGGAGGACTGGCCGGGCAGACTATGCTGATGGGGTGGCGCGCTCGTACAGACTTTTGTATAGCCTACAAATATCCGGAGAAGACAAAGTCAAACTTCTTGAGGAATTGATTTATGATCTAGAAATGAAAGTGGAAATAGCTTCAAAAGATCTTGGACATGCTGTTCTTGAAGCGCCGATTCATGCTACTTTTGCTGCTTTAAAGTGAGTTCGAATATTCTCCATTGATTGACTTAAAATTCGAATTTTTATACTAACTTGATTAGCTTGGTATGGGATCTAGTTAGTCCGTCAACAGATTTTCCTGGTGAGCCATCACGAGCCTGGGAGAAGTGGATTGACTTCACACGACGTATGGTGCGTTCGAGCTCTGGTATCTGGAAAGCTGTGAGCGGAATTCTCTGTAATGATTCGCCAGAAGGGCATCTACTTGACGATATCGACGGATCTGAGGCTCTTGATAGCAAGGACATTCTAAGCTATAGCTTCAGGGCAATCCATGAGTCCAGGTAAGTTATACATCTTTCAAGACAGCCGTCAACGATAGCACTACTTATAATTCAATAGCAACCTCATGCGAACAATTGTCACCAAGATCAATCAAAAGTACCCAGAGAACATCGCGTTATCTGCCCACAACTGTTTTGTGGAAATTGGAGATTTGTCCTTCTTACAACTATCAACACTTCGTCATCGTGGTGCCTTTTCAACTGTCTCATTAACATTTACTGTCTGCTGCCAAATGACTCAAGTTATAAGCTCAAGCTCTGGATCAACAAACACAGATATGTTGCGCCGCTGGTGGAAGGTATGTTCAAAATGTACCACAATTTCTACAAATACTAACCGAAGCAGGGCACGAAAGAAGCCATCAGCTCACAAGCTTCAACAACGAGGCGGTCTGCTGGTATACCAGCACTTATCACGGGAATAATGATTGCCAATGCGCCAAGCCCCAACTTCGAGGAGATTATGGCAGATTTGGAGTTACAGGCACGGAGCCCACTTAACACGGCATCTACAGAACAAAATCTCCCCCAAGTACACGCCTTGAATGGGCTCAAGGATACTTTCAAGAACGCTGCCGTCAGAAAGCGAGCTGAGGGACACGTTCTCGAATGTTTGCACATAGCTTCTGATGCCCTTAATTCGGAGACGTAGGTTTATATTCTTCTGAAACACAACTTCAGCCCTTCAATATCCGTGGGATTACTAACATTTCTATAGATGGGCTATCCGCAATTGCGGCCTTCTTCTTTTCCAAGCCTTAATCAACTATCTCGTGGGAACCCACAGCAAAGAGAAGACGGAAGCTGGTTGGGATGGCGGGGCGACGGCCATCTCATATGACAAATATCCCAGCCTTGGCAAGCTTTTGCTACAACTACTAGAGACGGCATCTGACAGTGACTCGAAAGAAGCTAGCTCTAATGCGCTGCTTGAGACGATATTCCCTGTTCTCGATATCTTCCGGCGAGCCGGCCCGCCAGAAGAACTCCGAGAGCGCATAGTCGCTCGTTTGTTCCGTCTCATAGGTCACAAAGTCTGGCAAATCAGAGAGCTATCTGCCAAAACGCTTTGTGTTCTTGTACCTAGTGAGGAGTGGACTAATACTGTTCAGAAGCTCATAAAGTCTTGTGGAGAGTCTACCGCGGACTCTCCGGGAGAGAATCAGAAACATGGAGCCCTCCTAGGGGCAAAGCTTTTGCTGGAGCGATATCTTCCAGAATGTGACCTTTCATCTGACCGTAAGCTTTCAAATTCTTGGCGAGACTTGCCATCTGCTTACCGATAATCTTGTATAGTTCAAGTCATAGCCCCAACACTTGAGCTCTGCTTTTCACTTGAGCAGAAGAGCGTGTGCTCAACCTTTGGTTCGGCTGCATACATCGATCTTCAAAACACAATTCTGGATGTTTTAATACCCACATCTGACGCAAATAACACGACAGTAGGGACCGTGGAGAACACTAAAGCTCTCATAGATAGCGCTTTTCCTTTAAACACTTACCTGCACCTCACGAACCTCCTCTCTGAAAGCAGCTCCTCTGGCAATGATGACACCTTCACAACTGGCCAAGCATCAATAGTTGCTTTCAAGCAAGCTGTCTACCTGTCTGCCTTTCAACAAAATGTCAAAGCTTTGGAAGAGATCGTTGAACTCGCTAATACATACGGGATTACAACCTTGATTTCCACATTGGAATGTATCTCCGAGGTTTGGATGCCAGCCCAATCCGAAGACATCTTACAAAAACTTGCTAAAATTCACATCAATGTCATGAAAGCACCCGCGTCGGCTAATGCCTCTGGAGTACGCGCCGCTGCGTTGAACGGTCTTTGCTTGATGTTCGGATCGGCCAAAGACCTACAATCAATACCATTGCGCACCGCAATCATGGAGCTCGATCACGTACTAGCTATAGCGACCATTGCCAAGTTGCCAACTAACCCAAATTTGTGTGCTGCCGTAGACACAATGATAAGCCTTAGCGTTTTGTCTGAGGTCCTAAGCTGCAAGCCTCCGCAGGATAATACGAGACGCAGAGTCGAAGATTGGGGAAGGTATATGCAAATGAACACTCGTGATGACAAGGTAATTTTGTTTTCGGATCTTGCAGACGAATCCAGGCTGACTAGAATGTGAAAGGACTTCGACACGCGATTCGCAGCAGCACAATCTTTGCAGCATTTCTTCCGTAGCGATGGCATTGGTCACGTGTTAGGGGATGATTGCCTCCTCAAGGCTTTGCTGACTCTCCATACTACTCTGAGTGACGATGATGAGGAGATTCGAGAATTAGGCGCATCCACTGTTGCATCACTAACACGAAACCTATCGACACCTCTACAAGCAGTCCAAGACCTTGCAGCGTGGATGGTGGGAAAATACAGCTCTTCAGTCTCTTTTGCACATATAGTTGTCGAGCAGATGACTGGAGGTGATGCATGGAAGCGGATCAAAGCCTCGTTGGATCCCAACGACTCGCTTTTCGCAGAAGAAGACACAAACCTATTCGTGGACGAAGTTAGAGATGCTAGACTATGGGCTAAAACTTTCCATGGACTTTCAAAGCAAGCCGTGGAAGACTCTAGCACCAAGGAGAGTCCAGTAACGACTCTGGTCAATTGGGCAACCGCTGGACTCACTGCTCTAGACACACTTTTGGAGGGTGAGGACGGTCCATTGGGAAACACTTCAAGACCCGGAACCTACTATCCTTGCCTTCAAGTTCTAATCTGCCAGAAAGCATTGATACAGTACATGACCACTCACTACCAAGGCCCCAACAGCTCTATAGACTTAATCTCCGGACGTCAGCCAGCGGACTCGAACTTGCTTCAAAAATTCATCGCCAACGCGGGGAGGAGGAAAATCCACGAAGATCTGGTCTTTGAATTGCTGAATCCAGATTCTCTACAAGAGTCCGGCTTGGAGAGTCTTTGTCCATCGATTGTGAATATCCCGCGAGACCGCCTCACATTTTCGCTTCGGCTCCGTCGCGCCCGACTCGACCTGCCATCACCGGCCGGAGAAAAGAACAAGCACCCTGGCAACGCAGAAAACTGATTCTTTATTTACATCAAGAACCTTGAACAGTCTTCGTTCATTTGCATTTACGATATCCCCAGTTTGTGCACCAATCCTGCGTTGTTGAGGAGTTTTACCAATTAACGCAATCGCAGAAAGCCCTCTCCTATTCACCAAACCTCTGTCTGCATACTTTCCAATCATCAACAAACAGCCCCTCAAAGAACAATCACCGCAATGTCATTGCCAAATTCAAACATTGCCATCATATTCCTCGCCATGGCTGCGTTTTCTGTCCTCATAGGCATAGGCGGCTACCAGCTCCTTCAGAAATTCGTTAGTTCTCTTGGCTTGCTCTCCCTACGGCTTTGTACACAGGACTAATTTCTCTCTCTAGGCCCGACGAAAGTGCGTACAAGCTGTTTCGAGACTACGAAGAAGGCATGGCTAATTAACTTAATCTACGTTTTAGTTTAGATGCAAAGGCGGCTCGGGACGAGGAGTCTACTGCGACGACTGCAACGACCAGCTCGGGAAGTTGAGCTTGAGGGTTCGCTTGGACGGTTTTGACTGCGGTGCGGTTCTGAATTACGACTACATGGGAAATGATTGCTACGGGGTTTAGTTTGCGCTCTGCACATCCGGGGCACCAGGTGCTCTTGCGGAAGCATACGAGAAAACGGGCGTTTTTGGAGGGAGTGCTGCATAGAGAGGAGTTTGGTATACAAGCATTTGCGTTGTAGAACTTTTTCATTTACATATCCCGTGTTTGCAGAATCATGCATATGCACTGAAAAGAAAGGAAGAATCAAGAGTGAAATATGTATGTGTCTCTATTGTCGTTGAATGTAACAATCTTCCCACCAAACCAGAGTTCGCTCCACCACCTTATTCACTTTCAACTTACGAATTTATTCACATCATCTTTGAAGCCCAATCACTCATTTCTGGCTCTGAATAACACTCCCCCAATCAACACCAGCCTCCCTCAAAATCCCACTCATACCACCGAGTCCACGTCTAAAAGCTGCCGCCGCACTCTCCTCAAGACAAGCACCTCCTTTCAAACATCCAAGCAACAACTTCAGCTAGCTGCACAACGACATCCATCTCAGAATCCCATGTACCCTTCCATGACAACATCCCTTGCTCCCATTCCAACCACAATTCTTCTCCGCGCCTGATGCAAATCTCTTCCCGACGCCTGGACAATGGAATCCGACTCCAACAGCCCTCTCCCTCTCACCAGCTATGGCGCACCACGCACAACCTTCTTCACAGTCACTATCACAGCACCCACAAACACAAATTCAGTCTCAATATACTACCCCTTCCCAGCCATAACGCCCTCACCACAATACACGACCTTCAGTGGCTCATACACGGACTTGTTTTCCGTGCTGCCGATTCTGGTGCTCACGAACGTCGTAGGTGTGATCGTGAGCACGAATGGAGTACCGCTGAAGACAGGGACGTTAGTACAGCTTGCTCCGTCTCCTTCTCCTTCTCAAGCAGTCGGCAACGGGAACGGGAACTGGACAGTGGCAGAGGATGATTGCTCCACTTCCACTTCCGCGTCGGCGTGGAAGTGCTGGAGTGTGGGGAAACAGGCTGGGGCGGGGGTGGGGATTGCGGTTTCGGCGATTGTGGTACTAGCTGTTCTCATTTGGATATGCTGCTGTAAGCTGAGGAAGAAGATGATGAAGGACGTCGAGGATGCAAATGTAATGAGGAGGGAGAAAGTGGCGTTCGGGTGGGGTGGATGGCCATTTGGCGGGAGGAAGAACCGTGAGAGTATGGTTCCTAGGGAGGAGGGACACAAGAGATCGACTATTATAGAAATCCCGCCGAGAGTCCACGGTGGTGTTTCGAAATACCGAGTTGTCCCTCCTCTTAATCCTAGGGAAGCAGTCAGGCGAGCCGCCGAGATGCCTCCTGAGCCAGCTGATCCCGCCCCAACTCACCAGCTACCAAAACGAAGGACTGAGATACCACCAGATCCAAGTCCTTCTGCTCTGCCGAAAAGATCAAGTCAGAGATCATCATATTATTACCCAAAGACTCACGACTTCGCATATCCAGCAGCGGGTGCGGCAGGTGCTGGTATAGCAGCTGCAGTTACATCGAAAGCCAGAGGACGCAGTCTACAGCGCCGTCAATCAACCAAGGAAGAAAGGAAATCGGCGGCTTGGGCCCCGTCAGCTTTGCCAATAATCAGTCCTGCAGATAATCCCAGACGGAAAAGCAAGAGACGAAGTAGGTGGGAAGATTCAGGGGATCGAAATACTCGACGAGAAGATAGAAAGCGAGATTCTGATAGGGAGCATGGCTCTGGTCGAGAGCGAGAACGGGGGCGGGAGCGAGAGTCAAGGGAGACCCGCGGAGAAAGAGACAAGGCAACAGAGTCTCGAAAAGAGCGACACGTCAGTAGAGAGCGACGAGCGAGAAGGTAGTGCCACTAGTCTAAGTCATTTCTCTACATTTATTAATGAAATAAAACCAGTGCTTCACCACCTCGAAAGTTAAAGCCAAAACCAAGATCAAAATCTCTTCCCAAATCCAAAAATCGGTCTTGGGGCAGTAACGCTAAATGGCTTGCCCTGTTGCCCGTTGCTCTGGAAGCTATTCACGAGATCGCAGAGCCTCATGGGGGGTGGGATCAATATCATAAGCAGAGTACCAAAGCCAAAGCTAAGGATCGCAGAAGGGAAGCAAGGACCGATTCCTCTGGATCATCGAATGAAAGTGAGAACAGCCATATCGCTTCACCGCAGCCAAGACGCACTTACCGCACTACTTGGGCTTCAACAGGGGATTTCGCAGACGGGCATGCTGAGAGTCGTCCGAGAAGGTCTAGATCTACTGATCGTGCAGCGAGAAGAGATTCATCACCTGACGATTTCACATTCACAGCGAAACGCGGAAGACGGCGAATGAATGAGGAAGCACAGCGAAGACCTCGGACTTGCCGGGATTCGAGACCGAGGAATAGGTAATAGGCAGACTACGACGGGGCAATATCTTCTGGTGATGAAGGTTTCTATGGATCTGGATCTATGGCTTCTAATAACGGTGATGGAAACAGGCACGCCATGTATGGAGAAGAGCCAAGCAAGCCGCGGCTCCGACTAACTATTTAAGACACACACCCATTGATGAAATTCACATGGTTGTGAGATCTGGTACCTTCGGGGGTATATGCCGCGTTGGTTCAAATCGGGATTTGCTCTCGCTTCATCTAATATCTTGCTAAGCCTCCCTAAAAGCATAATTTCATGTTTTAAACATAGCTGAGATAGACGCTTGAAAAGCGCTGAACTAGACAAGGGGATAAATATGGTGCTTGACGTAAACCAGTTCAAGGTTAAGCAAAGGTCAGCTGTTTTACATTACCCGCCACTTTTCAAAGTGTGTTGAGAAAATCGCATTCCCATCTTCTTCACGGAGGTCCTGGCAAAAGGCCTTAATCTTCGTAAATAACGACATGGCATATATATAGTAATAACTAGGCAAGAAAGACTGCAAACTTAGAACTTGAGATATAGTGTGATTGTGTGACAACACTACTGTATTCCCGACCGCGGGACCCCGCAGCTTGACGAATGTTAAACGGAAGAAGATTTGAAAGGACTTCCGGTAAATATGGAAGTAATTCTGGAGACCTGTACAATCGGTCCTACTCCATCAGAAAGCTGACATGAAGCTACAGTCTTAATTTCCGTATCTGTTGTACCGTTACCCCATCCGTTTGCACGACATTGTTGGCTCTTGGGATATACAGCTCCACCACGATCTTCTTTGTTCACACTTGTGCAATGGAAGCAGACTACTGATTGCATACTCATAAGCAACCAAATGGTTACAGACGTTTGAGAATATCTGGACCTCATTCCTTGGCAGCAGCAGTAGCGGAATTGTGAAAATCGCTGTCAATGTTTGTATCGAAGACAATATGAGTTTGTCCGCCATCCTGCCAGCACATTGGCAGTGCGGAAAACAAGTTGTAGAAGCGTCAGCTTAAAGTAACAATATTCTCACCTGTTGTCTCTTTGGCCTTAACAAAGTCCATCCCTGACCATATTTTGTAGTCATTCTTGCCATGGCAGAAATTGATGGACGCAGCGAAGGCCCACAAACAAGCACTTGGGCACCAATTATGCAGGTTTCATCAACTCCGGATCCAATACCCGTTGTCCCTACAGTTCAGTCAGATTTCCAGCAGTTTCCCACGATGTGGCCAAGCACAAACTCTGGAGTGCAAGAGTCCGTTACCGTCAAGGGACCAACCCCAGGTCAAGGAGCAACCATTGCACTTGGCATCATTTGTGGGATCTTGCTACTTGGAAACCTTCTTTTCGTGCTGCTTTACTGCCTCGGACGAAGATATATGCATGAGGAGTCATCTGATACAATGATTCCCAGCCGAAGACGCCATCGCACAAGGAAACGCACGAGCAAGAAAAATTATGATAATCCCAGGAAAGTCGCTTTTGAGGAGCAAAGCTCGGATTTAGAATCGTATCTCGACCCGAAAGACCATCGTCGGGAATTCAGCAAAGGTCCCACTTTCTTTCGGCCTGCACGAGCGAATGTCAATCCAGTCCCACCTGCGTATTTCGCTGGAGACCAGCCTCGAAATCTCGGACGTTCACCGATACAAGATCCAGCCAAATATAACGCTTCGGTTGACGAGCCTTCGGATGCAAGTGTTGCTGGCAGTAGCAAATACGATGAAGAACATCAGATGCATGGAGGACGTTCATCAGGAAGCCAGCAGTCTTTGAAATCTTCTAGGACAAAGATTCCCTCGCGCACGAGATCAAAAGCATTTCTATGATTGTGGTCATCATAAAGACTGTGGAACAACTGGGAGTAGTGAATGGGGCTGCCTCTGATGGACAGCCGAGAAGATACAATCCAGAGGGAAGGATCTGAGGAGCTGGGGAATTTCTGTACTTCTACATCTCCCGTTCCACTTGTTGCATCTCTGAGATGAAGGGATCTTTGTAGTGTAGTGTCCATTTCTTCAGAGTTCTTGGCCCATAAATCTGATTTATTCGAAGAATGAAAATCTGGGCAGGTACATAAATAATGAATAGGAAGTCAATACCAGCAGTCAACCACAACTCATACACATTCACATTCCACTGTGATATCTGCTTCAAAATTCATCATGTTCACAATGTGACAAAAATGGTTTATCGACAATCAATCAATCGATTGTATGGCAACTGCTCTCAATATGTGAACTCTTGTTACAAAATGATACCCTGGAACTGCCAAGAAATGTTTGATGTGCCCTTGCAGCAAGCAGCTGGGGCAAAGTACATTAAGATGCAAGAACGAATCCAGAGGAAGGAAAGCATATGCAAAGCTTCGGATTACGATAATCTGAGCTGGGGATATTTACGATCAGATGTTTGCACATGAGATGAGAAGAGATGAGATGAGACGAAAGCAAGAGGGAGAGACGAGGACGAAGCTCAATCTCAATTAAGGTTGGCGGGATTTGGCCCGTGCACCGACAGCAAGCGGCGTCATCACAGGCATGGGCAGGACAGGAACTGCTGGCTGTGATCGCCTGCGAACCACCAAACAACACTCACCCACCACTTTCAACTCACAACACCGACTCCCACCAACCCTTTGTGCGCCGTTTGCCATCCTCACCAGCTGCTCAAAGACCTGGCGACTGTGAATCATGTGGAACGACGAGGACAATAACCCCTACGGGACAAGCTTTGAGCGTCGCGACTCAACAGCCTCCTCTATAGTAAATCCGGCCTCTCCAGGCTCTCGTGAGTTGCTCTATCCCATTGCTATTGCAGAGCTTCAGGATGTGGAAATCCATGGTAGACATTTCCCTAGATGACAATACTGACATCGCCGCCGATTGGCAACTTGTAGACCAAGCATACAACGGCCCTCGAACCCCCTCTACCATAAGTGACAACGCCGATCATGACACAGATACCCACCCACAGCAATACCAGAATGATACCAGTGATGCCGGAAGTGATGAAGAATATGAGGGAGGTTCAAAGACAGCTCCTAGAAGGAAGAAGGGCGGTTATGACAGCCGTATTGAGCAGATCCTCTATGAGAACCCAGAACTGCCCATTCTGATTGTCGATGCTGGCAAGAGCTCTGAGAGCGGGGGGAAATACATTGTCTACACCATCAGAACAGGAGTAAGCTCCAGGATTCCTTATTGCAGGTCTGTACTGACCATCCTGCAAGGACCTTGAAGTCCGTCGAAGATACTCCGAATTCGCTTCCCTCCGAGATGCCCTCTCACGATTACATCCTACGTTGATCATACCCCCTATCCCAGAGAAACATACCATGGCCGATTATGCTGCGAACCCAACAAAAGCAAAGCAGGACCAGCAGATTATCGATTTACGGAAACGCATGTTGGCAGTCTTCCTCAACCGGTGTAGGCAGATGGATGAGGTCCGGAACGACGGGGTTTGGTGGAGATTTCTTGATCCAAATTCCAGCTGGGTATGTTGGATCTGGTATGAAGCGGTTCTATGCTAACTTTTTAAGACCGAGGTTCTACATTCTCATCCTATTGCTTCTATCCCCAAATCTAACATGAAAGCCCCACCACTTGACCCCGCCAACCCCTCCCCCGCCCATGCCTATCTACCAGTACCTGCATCATCTGCAAAGCTCAAGGCTTCATCATTAGGGCCTAGCAATGCACAAGGTATGCCAAATACACCCTCCGAGTATGCTGCAAGCCCTTCTAGCGCGGCACATACAATCCCAGGTCCACAAGTGTTTGGAAGATTTCCACCAGATTCTCAACATCTAAGCGAACAAGATCTCGATCCGTATTTCATCAATTTCGAAGCATCAACGAAGGAATTAGAGTTGTTGCTTACAGGGTCCATCGAAAAGGTCAATCGTCGCACGTTAACACACCTGTCCTCTTTATCAACGGACTTGGCAGAACTTGGCGCTAGGTTCAACGGATTCTCGCTCTCAGAGCCTTCCCCGTCCTTAGCAGCGGCTATTGAGCGAGTCGGTCAGGCTGTGGACTCATCGTACCTAGCAACAGAAGAGCTATCAGGCTCATTAGGTGCAAGTTTTGCTGAACCAATGCGAGAGAGTGCCCAGTTTGCCGGTGTGGTTCGAGGGGTTCTACGGTACCGTGTGCTCAAGCGAGTTCAACAAGAGATGACGAATGACGAACTAGCCAAGAAGAGGGTACTTCTTCAATCTTTAGAACAAAGCGAATCTGAAGCGAATAGAATTGAGCAGTACTTGACTAGTAGTGGTACCGCAAACCTGCCTAGACGTTCGACTTCTTCGGCGAGAGAGCCCCCGCTTTCGAGAAGAGAAAACAACCAGGAAGACACCGCATCCATCGATTCCGACTTCCCTCCTACCCACGGCGATTCTCCAAGTACTCCTTCAGCGGCACAAGGGGCGCCGCATGGAGAAGGGGAGCCTTCTCCAGCTCACCGCAAGAGCTCAAGTGGCAACTTTATTACGAACAGGATTTTTGGCCGGCTCAACCATGCCATTCACGGAGTCGTTGATGTAGATCCAGAACGTACGCGAAGGGATCAGATAGGCAAGACTAGAGAATCGATTGGGCAGTTAGAGCAAGCTCAGCAGGCATCTGAGCAAGATGTCAAGGATGCAAGTTCGGGTATCTTGAAGGATATGAAGCGCTTTCAAGCTGAGAAGGAGGATGATTTGCAACGATATATGGTAAGTTAAAAAAGCCCAGGGTGCAAATTGATGCTAAGAAAGAATAGCTTGCGTATGCTCGAAGTCACATCGAATGGGCCAAGAAGAACAAGGAGACTTGGGAAGAGGCCAAGGCGGAAATCAATAAGATAGATGAGAATTGATGACAGTAAGAATGCAGGTATTCACGGGTTGGGGAGGTAATATGCGAGAGGAGTTTTGGGACTATGATTCTGTGGCATTATCCAGACTGCTATGCAGTAATAGATTATCGATGAATACTAAGATCTACCTACCAGTACTGTACTGTACCACATGGTTGAAAAGGGGCAAGGTGCGGTGCGGTGCGGTGCCAAGGGGAAGAGGGTGGGGTGCACCAAGTGGCCCGTGCGATCTAAAATCCGGGGTACTCGACAGCCATGCATGACGTAAGAGTTCTTTCTTTGCGAACCTCCTCCCTTCTCCTCTCTTCCCCTCATTCATACCGTGCCATGCTCCTTTGGCCCATTTGGGTACAAGTAATATTCTGTCTTACATTCCCCAATTAATATCATCTAAACCTGAGCATCTTGACACCTCAATTCATATCCAGAAAGACTATCAGGACTGCAGCATCATTCCACAATGGCCAACATATACAATAGCCAGCTCGTACAAAGCCCCTTGATCCAGTTCTAACTATATCAAGCTAATCTTGAACCTTAGGATGCTTTTTCCCTCTACCACAAGAACCAAGAGAATTCCTCTTCAATCCTCAATGGGCCAGCTCTCCCCGCCCTTGGACACGCCTTGGCAGGTTCAACAGGAGCTGCCATTTCCAACCTTGCCATATACCCTCTCGACCTCATCATAACCCGTCTACAAGTCCAAAGACAGCTTAGAAAGTCATCATCTTTTCCAGAAGAAGGCGAATACGAGGGCGTGCTCGATGCCTTCTCCCAAATCTACAACAAAGAAGGCGGACTGTCTGCTTTCTACACGGGAGTTTTGCAAGATACTGGGAAATCTATCGTTGACTCGTTTTTGTTCTTCCTCTTCTATAACTACCTACGCACGAATAGGCTTCAAAAGAATGGAACCAATACCACGAATTTGCCCGTCCTGGATGAATTGACAGTAGGAGCACTAGCAGGAGCATGTTCCAAGCTCTTCACAACCCCAATATCCAACATCGTCACCCGCAAACAAACAGCTTCGATGCTATCTGCCCGCAACAGCTATCCGTTTGCTGAACCCTCAGTATCTGACATCGTCAACTCAATCAGAGCCGAGAAGGGCATCCAAGGCTTCTGGTCCGGGTACTCAGCTTCCCTGATCTTAACTCTAAATCCGAGCATAACCTTTTTCCTTTACGAATTTTTCAAAAGGAGCCTAGTGCCTAGAGCACAACGTGATGATCCTGGAGCGAAAATCACATTTTTGATGGCAGCAATCAGTAAATCCATCGCCTCAAGCATCACGTACCCCTTCTCCCTTGCCAAAGCACGAGCTCAGACGTCATCCCTACCGCCCGTGAACGTCGACTCTGCTAAGGAACTCAAGGAAGATGTATATGTTCTTTCCAATACCAGCGATGCCAAGAAAGCCGGTTCCGGCGCCGAGAAAATTGCTAGAAGCTCTACAGTTTTCTCGACGATCTTAAAAATCTACCGTACGGAAGGCGCGGCCGCATTATATGAAGGCATCTTCGGCGAGATACTCAAAGGATTCTTCAGTCATGGTATTACCATGCTTGTCAAAGAGAGTGTTCATAAACTTATCATTCAGACCTATTACATGATTCTCAAGGCGTTAGACAAGTATCCTTCTCCTGCTCAGATGGCGGATCAGGCGGGTTCGGTGGTTAGTGAGGGCTATGGGGCGGTTGTGCAGAGGGTGGGGAGTGTGGTTGAATCCGGGAAAGGTGTTGCTGAAAATGCGGTCGAGAGAGTTGGTGTGATGGGCAACAATGCTACTGAAGCCGCCAAGACGGCGGGGTCTGCGGGTAAAGATGCCATTGGAAACACTGCGGAGAAGATCGGTGTCGTGCGGAATAAGGCCAGTGATCCTGGGATGTCGGGGGAGGAACTTGTGAGCAAAGACGCTGGGCATTTGTTGGGAAACGCACAGGATCAGTTGGGTGATAAGCTTTTAGGAGGTGGAAATGGATTGAAGCCTGAGAAGGAGTAGTTTGGAATTTATAGGTGATCTTCGTGGTTTGACAACAGGTTACGATATCAAATTGGATTTGAAATGGTTGCATGGGAATGGGGATCAGTCCACGGCTTGGAAGTTATGAGAAAATTGAAATGAGTGGACGCCATATACGATTTTGTTTTACTTCTTCTTACCTGTATTTATCTACTTTTTTCCGTCCATATTACCATCCATCACACACCAACCTCGTTGCCCCTAAGGCTAAATATAATACAAAGTCCTTATTTTGATCAAACAGTCGAGGAACCAAACAGCACGCCTTTCTTTCTGCGTACCCTTATTCGAGAGGAGTGACCCGTGCCCGTGTTATCTTTAATTGTATTGGAAAGGAGGTTTAAGGAACTGAGGTAAAGAATTTAATAAAAGCCTTTCCTCTTCCTCTTCTCAGGGATATTTATGTATAGGGGTACTCGCTTATTCCATGGCCAGCGCCAACTGCATTGCACTTGATAGGATAGTAAATCCATCTCCATATCATTCAGATAAATGACCTATCCTTCTTCTGCGACGCTAAGAACATCTATCTATTTTCTATTTCCTTTTCAGCTTTATGAAGCAACGCGATAGATCAATAGATACCTACACTATAGTAGTGAATACATGCAGATAGATGCAAGGATGAGATGAATCAGGCTGCCCTTCTGCTACGCCGCTCTAGATTTAAAATAGATGTTTTAAGAGAAAGAAAGAAAGTCTAATCTTTCCATCGACCTACTCTAGATAACCATCATATATATTCCCAGCGTTAGTTTTGGGAACGAACTGGTCAGGAAATGGTAACTACTAAGTCCGACTCTAACGATAGGTTATTGTACCGGTCCACACGTACGCCGTGATATCTAGGGATTCATGTCCAAGCTTGGAAAGGCCATCTCCATCGAAGAGCTATCCCTACCATGCCTTCTATTCCCCAGAACCCACATCCAAACCCTCCTCCCCATTCAAATCCACAATCACAATCCCCCCTCCTCACCCACCTCTCCCCCGAAATCCGACGGCTGGTGTATGAGCACTTGTTCAGAAGCGCTGTGCATATACGAGTTAGTTGCTTTGATGGGGATGAGGGCAAGGATAAGGAGAAGGAGAAGGAGAGGAAGATTGTGGCTTGGAGATGCGACGCGCTGCAAAGGGGCAGAGCGTGTCATTCTTCGTTTCCGTGCCGAGGACAAAGGGTATGGGGGACTGGGATGGGGATGGGGAGAGGGAGAGGGAAAAGAAGGGATGAAACGCGGTGGGGGGCTTTGGGGGTGTGTAGACTTATGTAAGTGCCTTTGTAAAGGGAAGGGGAGTGGCTGCTATACCACTAAAAAGAATTGTCCGTTTCCGGCTTGATTGAATCGATTAATACATACCTTCGCCCTTGATTAGATACGGAATATTTTCATTTCCCTTCTCATTTCCATTTCACTTAAATTATTCATTCATCCATGTATCTGATTCTCACGCCTATCCTACAGGTATCTAGAAGCCATCCCTCAGCTCTACAAGCAGACCTCTTCCCATTTCCAGCACGCCACCGACATGCCGTATTTCTGTCGCTCTATTCCGCCTCGTTTCCTGGGTTTGATCCGGTATATCAGTTTCGAGATGCACGAGCACGAAGTTCTGGCGTGGGGAGGAAGAGGAGAATGGTTGAGGGGCTTGAGAGGGCTTAGGACGCTGAGGATAGATGTCCGGTGGTTGTGGCTACCCAGTGCGCGGGACGACGAGATGATAAGCTTGTTGGGGTATTTGAAAACAATAAAGGATTCGGCGAGTATGAAGGCTGAAGAAGAGTTGGAGCTGGAGATGGAGATGGTTGTTGATGGGGAGGTAGAGGAGCGAGGGGATGAAATGTGGGAGGGCTGGAGGAGGAGGTGTGCGGAGCATGGTGTGCGGCTTGTGAGAGGGGAGTATGGGGGTATGCCGATGATGGTGAGGGTGTCGAATATTGATTTCATGAGTGTGCGCTCGACTCCGTGCGGATGGAATAGGAGTTGATTCCCATGGGTTTGAATGATATGCTTTGGATGGTGCAGATACTATGCCGAATTGAGTGGCTGGAATGGTATTTACATTCAGCAGCAGCGGATCACTTGATATTTTTAAAAGGGAAAGACGGCTGAATGTATTATGATTCGAGGGGTTTGAAAGAAGAGGTGACAGTAAAGTATATGCAGAATGGCAAGGAAGTATCTTTGTCTATTGTGCTATAAGGTATAAATATCATTGGTACGGAAGAGGCAATGTGTCGAAAGGCCACAAGTTTCTCATATCGAGAGGATCATCGGATGATCCGATTTCAAGTCGAGATTGGCCCACTGGGTTGAAAAGCTTGTTCGCTGCTTGATCACCTTCCGCTTCTTTGAATTCTTCATCGTATCGTGATCGATATGAGAAGGGTTTGGAAATATGAGACTTTCCTAATTATATGAGTGCCCGTACAAGTCAAGACAGGGTAAATCTTGTTGTATGGTCCCCGAGAATACGATGGCTTCCGTATAGGGGTTTGTAGATGTGCATCGAGATCTTCGGCGTCTTGAACCTGACTCCTTCCAGAAGTTGCACTTGAATTGCCCCAGACTATGGCATATGAGTCAGGGGAGCTTGACGTATGCTTAGTCTATGTCTGGTCTTCAATGATGATTGAAGCAATGTAAATATCATGATCGAGTGCGTCCAAGAATCACCCACAAGATAGTTCTGGTGGTTTCAGCCTTGTCGGTATACGGCGTTCAAGTATCAGCACATCGGGTCCTCTTGAAGCCATCAACACTGAAATGCCACCCCTGATTTTTCAACTGTGTTTCCACCAGCACCAGAGAAACCAGTGCCTTCACTTGTAATCTCCACCAAGCCCGGCTTGACCTGATCCTTTGACTTGCTCTTGCCCGATGCAGCACCTCCCCTTTCGGTTAGATCAGCTTCGCATACATAACATTGAACGACGTTCTGGTCAACCTGCGGCGCATGAGGATCATGAACACCCGTTGGCGTCATAAACTTGCCAACACAGCTCTTGCAAAGAACATGTCCGCAAGGCTTAGCGAGCATGGCCTTGGAAGTATTGCTTAGAACCTTCTTACACGACGGGCAAATGCGCTGGATGGTTCCTGTGGTAGCATCCTTCTCTTCGGTGAACGCCAATGTGACCAGAGTGTGAAGAGAATAGTGGTGAGGCTTATTATCTTGGGAGGCAGGGCAAACAGGAGATTGCTTGGACTTCTTTACAATCGTATGCAAAATGTTGTTAGTATTTGACGATGGTGTGATGGAGGGGACCCAGAAAGAAGGTAAAGTTGTCTTTGAAGCCTGTAATTTGCATTAGGAGGAACAGTCGTATTGAAGTTGGCCACATACCTTTTCGTGGTCGATCGCCTTCCTTGCCTTCGTCCTCTCCTCTCGAGCAATGCGAAGCAGTTCGTCTTCATCGAGCACAAATTTTCTCTTTTCTCCCCTCTTTCCGTTCACAACGTCGTCTTCCACAACTATCTTTCCAGCTTCCCTCCCAATGATCTTGCCAGAGGATGTACCTCCTAGCTTTGCTTCCAAGCCCATTTGAATCTTCTCAAACTCTTGGACGGACCTCTGCTTTGCTTCTTCCTCTTCACAATTTCTCTCTTCATCAGCCTCTCTATCTTCGTTCTCTTTAGTTTTCTCAACCCGCTTGATCTCTTTCTTCTGAGCCAAAATGTTACTCAATGCACATTCTCTACAGAAGATATCTCCATGAGTACAGGAGACAGGTTCCCGAGCAGGAAGAAGGCAGAGACGGCAGGAGGCGAACGGTAAGAATGAGTCCCTTGAAAGACGAGCACTCGTGGAGTTCCATGCCGACTTTGCAAGATTCCGCTCGTGGGATGTAAATACCGCACGTGAGGTATTACGCTTGCCTGTGAATGTTAGAGTCGTACTAGGAGATACGGTTTAATAATCTTACTGTGTGACATTTCAACTAGACAAGAACACGTGTCTTGGGAACGTGATCTGGTGAGTCTTGGGAGATATTTCAAAGAGCGGCTTCTGACAAGATTATAAGTCGGTTGGAGAGTGAGGTGACTGGCTGATGGCGTCGAAGATTGAAGAATGAGCGACGTTGATATCGTGATCAGGGTTCGTCAATTTCTTCAACGGGTTCAAAAAGAGTGAAAGGTAGTAGATTCCTCTTTGAGGTTATCCAGAAGTCGTTTCTTGCCTTTTAGAAAAGAGCGTCGAGTGGTTGAGGAGTAAACAATGAATCCGTCGTTCAAATCCACCCACTCGAGCGACTGCAATCCAGACCAGAAAATATGTCGGGCTACGGCGAAACAATCTTCCGTGCAAACCAAAACCCTGCCCTGCAGATCCCATGCTTCCCTTTCCCGCCCGCCTCGGTCGGTTCCACCATACGTCACTATTTTGAGATTTCTCTTGAATTCATTCACGTCGCCTCACCACCACCACCACATTCGTTATTTCATGGCTTCTCCCCTATTCCTCCATCTGGAGCGCGATATAAAATAACGCGTAGAGGCGCCATGTCAACTCCTCCGCCTTCCCCTTCGACTCCCAGTCTCAGCCTGCCATGGCGATTCAGCTCTTCCCTGATCATGGGCCTGACGGGCTCATTATCTCGAGGCTTTCTTTTTGGAATGAACAGAACCGAGGTGGTTGGCTTGGACAGGTTTCTTGAAACTCTTGACAACAGGAAGGATGTTGAAGGGAGGGCGCGGGGTTTAATTACAGGTACAGTTTGTTGCTGCAGAACTACAAGATGGTATGCTTATTGACTGGTTTTGTATAGTGTCAAATCACGTCAGTGTGTATGTTCTACGCTGCGCGCAATCAAAACGTTATGAATAACTCGAAGCTCATTTGACGTGTTAGCATTGACGATCCTTTGATATGGGGAGTTCTTCCCTACAAATACGCGTTCAGTCCCTCGAACCATAGATGGAGTTTAGGAAGTTATGATATCTGCTTTCAAAACAAGTAGGCTGCAAAGTCCTAGCTCAAATATTTCTTATACTAATCAATTGCTTGTAGATTTCTCTCCTCGTTTTTTACCTACGGTCAAGTCCTCCCAACACATCGTGGCGATTACTCCCCAATTCATGGAGGGCTCTTCCAACCCACCATAACGCAAGCAATCCGACTCCTATCTTCCCAGCCCTTCACAAAGACTCTAAGCACCGAGACATCCCCTACAATCAGCGACCCCTTTAGTGGTGGTTCTCTGACCTATTCTACGACTGGCACGGACAATTTCCCAGCTCCCTCGGCGTACCCATCACGAAGACATTCTTGGGTCCATATATTCCCCGAAGGTCGCGTACACCAGCACCCCACCAAATCCCTCCGCTATTTCAAGTGGGGAGTTTCCCGTTTAATTCTTGAATCCGAACCCCTTCCCGATATCATACCTATATTCATAGACGGAAACCAGCACATCATGCACGAAGCACGTGAATTCCCACGTTTTGTACCGCGAGTTGGGAAAGACGTAAAAATTGCATTTGGTGAAAAGGTTGATGGGGAGAAGGTATTTGGAGAATTGAGAGCACGGTGGAAAAGGCTAGTAAAATTGCAGAAAGATGCGCTGGTGAAGAAGGGCCTGCCGACAGCTTTGGAGATGGGTGAGTTGAGTGAAGGGCTGAAATACTGCAGCGAGGCCGTTGCGCTCAGGAAAGAAGTCACGAGAAGGATTAGATTGGAGGTACTGAAGGTTAGGAGGGAATTGGGATACCCGGATGAAGATCCAAAAGAAGGCCTCGTTGAGACGTGGATTGAAGAAGGCGGAAAGAAAACTGGAAAGATGGAAGATGGGAGTTATGTTGGGGAGACGTGAGATGTGTAAGATATTCCTAATTCGGACTCTGGTGGATAGACGAGTGGATAGACGAGTAGAGGTAGACAAGATTCTAAATCATGATGAAATTCAGACGAGTTGTCTGAAGGCAAGCTGTCGACATTTAAGATCTTGTGATTTGTGATTTGTGCAAAACGCCTAGAGGTTGCCCCATCTAAGATATTCCAATCTATCCCTAGTCTATATATGAATTTTAGGACGTTGACTCCACCGTTATTTTCAGATCAAGCATTCAGACTCATGTCTACCCAGTGCCCAAATCAGCTTAACATGCCAAGATTCGGATTGGGTCGAAAAAGCTTTGTTCAAAAAGTGGTCATCAGCTCTTCTTTCTTCGCTCAACAGCTTCGACCACTTGCTCCAACCACCAAACATGAATCCTTGGATCCCCTGTCAGTTCCGGATGGAAACTCGTACCAAACACATTGGCTTGTCGAACAGCAATGATATCCCCAGCTTCCGCATCCAGCTTCTCCTTCATCGCATCGTCTTTCACTGCCGCAGTACGGCCCGGTAGAACTCCCATGATCTCCACATCGGCCAGCGTGATATCTTTCGCCACGCTCTCATCCATAGCCCGGGATGGAGCGATGACTGTTTCTCCGGCTTGGGCCTCATCCTGTTGGATCCCCGAAACGCGCGGAAGCAGCTTCTCTACAATGGGAGCTCGGATGAAGATTGCTCTGAAAGGTCTTTGGCTTGTCTCGACATCCTGGCCATCGCCATCTGCTTTCTGTAAGAAGGGTAAGTCGAGGTTGGCTTGGAAACTCTCAACTTGCCGGCCGAAATGGTTGCGGTTGACCCGAACATCAAGACCACCTATAAGCTCTTGGCCGCCTCTCTTGGTCTGGTTTGCTGCTTCGGCAAGTAATATCAGACCCGCACAAGTTCCCCAAGTTGGTTTTCTTGTCACTCTGTTGAATGAATGAGCGGTAGTTAAGACCTTGGACTGGGAATGACTCACTTGACGAAATGTCTCAGAGGTTCTAACATGTTGGATCTTTGAGCCACCAAAGAGATTGCCGTACTTTCTCCTCCAGGGATGATTAGAGCATCACATGATGTGAGTTCTGCTTCAGTCCGGACCTCTTTGAAAATCCATTTCTTCTGGGAATTTATTTCCTTGGAGGCGACAATCTGACCGGCTTCTCTTAGTAGTTGGATATGTTCGTTGAAAGCTCCTTGCAGAGCCAACACGCCAATAGTGATGTCCATCTTAAGATCAACCCCTTGGGTCGTATCTGGTGATGTATGGAGAATATCCGGATTCTAAATGTTACGGTAAGTATTAAGTCTGGTGACTTGCAAGACAAGCCTTGAAGGCCGGGGCCCCCTAAAAAGCTTAGCGGATTTGTGCCCGCATGGCATGCCAGCATGCCCCACAAAGCCCACCCACCGGCTTTCGGGACAAGACAAGATCCTCAACATGATTTGATTTGATGTCTCTCTTTTTTCCCTCCTCTTCTCCAACTCTCTACCTACCTACCTACCTTTAATTTCTATGTTCGCCCTCGTGCCTCCCCGAGAGGGTCTCTACCAACATACATATCACCTACAATAAATCCCTTCCTCCTCCCCGTCGCCGTCCTCCCGACATGTCCGCCCTCTACTACATCGAGACCCTTGCAGCTGGCTACCTCGCCCTCACCCTCATCCTCTACATGCTCTCCGTCCGCCTCCAAACCGCCGGCTTCTACGCCCGCCTCCTCGTCTCCTACGTCGCGCTCCTAGCCTGCGCCAGCTACGGCGTCATTATCTCTTTATTCCTACGTCTATTCGGCTATGGAGGAAACGCACAATGGTTCGTCGCGCGGGCTTTTAAATACATCATGCTTTACAGCACCGGAGCTTCCTTCACCGTCGAAGACCCCCACAGCTACCTCTCCACCACGCGCCCCGCCGTTATAATCGGCAACCACCAGACGGAGCTGGACGTGCTAATGCTGGGCTCCGTGTTCCCTCCCTACTGCACCGTGACAGCGAAGAGCTCGCTGAAGCGCGTGCCGTTTTTGGGGTGGTTCATGGCGCTCTCGGGCACGGTGTTTATCGATCGCAAGAACTCGACGAGCGCGCGGCAGGCCATGGCGGGCGCTGCAGAGGAGATCAAGAAGCATCAGAAGATTGTCTATATGTTCCCGGAAGGCACGCGGAGTTATGCCAAGGAGCCCATGCTGCTGCCGTTTAAGAAGGGCGCGTTCCATTTGGCGCTGCAGGCTGGGGTGCCGATCATACCGGTCGTTGTGGCTAATTATTCACATCTTTTGTATGTGCAGGATAGGAAGTTTGTGGCTGGGAGTATTCCTTGTAAAGGTATGTATAATTGGTTGGTGCGGGAGAGAAATGGAAATGTGCTGATTCTGTATAGTGTTGAAACCTATTGAGACGAAACATTTGAAAGCTTCGGATGTTGATGATTTAGCCAGGGATACACGGGAACTTATGCTCAGAGAAATGGTGAGCTTAACAGCAAAGGCACGAGGGGAGCCGGTAGCCATGCCTGCGGAAAATCCGATCGATGGGGTAGTGAAAGTAAGTGGTGTGGAAGCTACGGTATCATAGGGTCTAGAAATAGATAAGGTAGATAGTTGGGGTAAAGGATGTAGAGGTACGGGTGATGAAGTTGATGACTTTTCATTAACTGGAGTATGGGCTTGTTTTATACCCATCCATAGACTTTCCATTGGCAGCTAGCAATGCAGCTTGTCCAGTGGTATGTTCAATAAACAGAAGAGAAGTACTTTTTATAATGGAATTTAAGCATGCCCCGCCAAAGGGCTCACCCAGTACTAAAGTAGAAGATTTATAAGTTAACCTGCCAGTCCCGGTATGGATAAACTCGTCGATATAATCAGCAGCAAGATTCCAAAACTACTCAAGCTCCGAGATCAAGCACGGGATTTTGAGTGATGGTTATTATATATTTTCTATAGTAGTGCCGTGCCTAAACCAAAGGCCCGGTCTGGTCGAGGTAGAGTGGAGCTGAAACATGAACTTCTACTACTACCTATACAGTAATGCGGGGAAGTGAATTCGCTTACCATTGGCTGTCTTTGACCAGACCAGGTACATAGTGAGTTATTCGGTTACAGTACCTCGAGCCCCGCCCAAAGAACATCTTCGCCAGACTGTACATCAACAGGCTGTCTTCATCCGCTCCCAGACAAGATCCTACTCTTGGGCTCTGAGATGAATGAATAGCTCCTAGAAGGCTTGAGGGTAAGCTCTTTGTCGATTGTTTGTTTGGCTTGATAATATGTGGTTTAATTTGCAGTTTTCTATGTAGCTGTGACAGAAAAACATACCTACGTAAATAGGTAGGTACCGACTTTTGAAGCTCACAGCGGCAGAGAGTAGGTATTTCTGGCGAGTTTCTGGCCTGGAAGAAATAAGCCTTTAACAAGTCATGAGGTAATGCTGCTGTGGATGACAATCGCGTTTAGGGTGAGCTCCTGGCTTGCTCCTTCCTTTTATAATTTTGTTGCTCGGGGTTCTTCTCATTCCTAGCTAGTATTTTTCATATATCCTCGAGTCGGGGTTTCTAGGGGTGATAGCGAATCGATTTTCCACCCAACAGCCTGTATAGTACTTTGCAATAGAGCATGGCCGAATGTATTTGTATCGCAAGAATCTGGGCGAGTGGCCCTGATCTTACAAAGTCGAGTCCATGTTCTTGAATATCTTCATATATATTGCCATCTCCTTTAATTCCTTGATTGAGATACATACGTTTAGCTCTGTCTTCCGTTCTAAATGGAGTCGTACCAGAGTTCAGGCTATCTACCTTTGAAGCTTCTATCAGGTGGGCAGAGGTTCTCTATTGCAATTGCACTTTGATACTCGAACGTCCCTTCCATAACGCGGCGGCGTCTCTCTACCCTCGAGCGTGTCTTCCTATCCTTTCATGATGCATTCCATCAAGCTTTCATCATCACCAGCACTCCAGTCTCCATCCAATACGTACCATCACTTTCAATCAGATCATCTCACCGTACGATTGTCTCTACCCTTGAATTGATTGGTGGGTGCGAACATTCCCGCACTCACAATCATGAAATCTTATGTTTCAACCCTGCTCCTGCTCGGCTCCATCGCAGTTGAAAGTTCCCTTGCAGCCACAGATGCAACTTCAACCAATGTCGATGAGCCGCCTGATGTCACTATTATACCTGGAGGTACAGGCGAGTGTCAAGCACAATTCGATTGCCTACAACTTCTCTCCTATTACTACGCCCAGCAAAAAGGATCAGAAGTAACGCAAGCGGCATCATATTGTAGCGGTTTCCTTGCTAGAGCTACGCCTCCCGGTGCGCAAACGTCAGTCAAAGCTCCTCTTCTGTGTAAATTGCTATTTTCATGTCTTTCCATGTTAACATATTGCAGGACTGTCTCCACGACTACGACTGCAAGAGGCATACCAGACAGGGTCAGAGCACAATGGACACCTACTGCCCAAATGGCTCGTTCGCTTTCCGTGGACCCCGCGTGTGACACCAACACCATGGATAGTGAGAGCTACTTTTCCGGTCTCATAAGCTCTGCTTGCTCATGTATAGCTGTCACACCAACCATCACAATTTCCACCCTTCCACCTATCGCAACCACCTCAACCTCCGGCTCTCCATTTACAACAAGTGTCGGAAAGGCAAGGATCATTGGTCTCTTCGAGGCATCCGATGAATGTCGCGACGATTGTGCAGAACTCATCATTAATCCGCCACAATATGTGAATTATTCAAGCATCTGCAGCGATATCGTTGCTACAACTATCAAATTCGCTGATGAATCGTACGTCAACCCCTAGAACCTCCCATGTCTTTTGATCGCTCGAAATCAAGACTAATGATAATGTTCCGTACAGAGCCTTAGCAAATGGTAGTGCTTATACAACTATGACTATGGACCATGATCGTCATGATCTCAACATACCTTATATCTGTTACCGCAACAGCTATAACCGGGCTTTCATATCTGCTTGCTCGTGTGCTAGTTTCGATGTCACTCCGACGACCACAACTATTGTTGATCCACCCTTACAAGGCCAAGATGATGGCACCAACGGTGAGTAAAACTAAATCCTACCCTACACAGATCCATTTATGGTCGGTTAGGTAAAATGGCACTTCCCATGATGCTAGACTGTAGGCTAGGTTCCGGAGTGATGAAGGTACAAGTAAGGAGAGTTGGAGAGTTAGGAGCTGTATGGATGAGCTTGTTCTGAGTAAATGCAGTACCCTCTAAATTAGGAGTGGAATAGAAATGATTCAACCACTCGATAGCACTCTCCTATTTCCGTTGCTCGCATCCACCTCAAATCCCTGGGAGCACCGGTACATGTGAGTTTGATCATGCTCCTAGAATTTGTTTCTGGCTATGAAAAGTTTAGGACATGAGTACTATAGCTTGCAAGCAATGGATATCTTCTATGATCAATTACAAGCATGAAAATCCAAGCAACGCAGCCTTCTATCCCCCCCGACCCCCCGACCCCCCACCCCAAAACCCCTCTACTCCTTCCCCTGCCAATTATAAACCAACCTCACCCTCAGCTCATCCTTCCCCTTCGTAATCAGCACCCTCCTCACATAATACCTCTGCCCATCCACAATCGCAAAGCCCCACACCTGCTGCGCCGTCCACCCCTTCTCCTCGTTAACTACTCGGCTCTCAATATGCACCTCCCCGTCCGGTCCACCTTTCTCGGGATCCGCTTCTATCCAGTCGGTCTTTAGGAAGGCGTCGGTGATTTCGTCGTACGCTGAGGGAGAGAGCCAGCGGCTGCGGCCTTTGAGCTTCCCGAATATATGGTCTTCGTGTTCGCGCTCTTGCCACTGGGAGGGGTCAGTTGTGTTTGATTTGGGATGGGAAAGTAGGGGAAAAGGATGGGTAAGGGGAGAGAAGGGGAAGCTTACGTTCAGGACTCGGGTCTCGGTCGTGCCTTGGACGCCGCCGGTGGCCGTCTGGCTTATGTCGATGTGCGTGGTGCCCTCCTCTGTGTATTGTTTTGCGTGTAGCGTTATGGTTGCTAGGCCGATTGCCTTGCGCGTCCACCAGCCGACGCCTTGGAGGGCGAGGACGGCGTCGGTGTCGTCGGATAGGGTTTTGTTCTGGGGTGGGTGTTAAATGGTGTTGGATGGGAGTTGTAGGGAGAGATGAGGGTGGGGGGTTGGATTTGGGGGAGGCTGAAGGTGGTATGATAACAAGGCTGAGAGAGAGAAAGGCAAGGGAGAGGGGGAATAGGGTAATTGATGCAGGTGACTTACCATGACCCATTTTCCGGAAAGATCTTTTATGCTGATTTCAGCAGGGGCTGCCATTGTGTCTGTGGTGGTTATGAATGTTGATGTTAGAGTGAGTGAGTGAAGTTAAAGTCTGTGAGGTGAGTGCAATGCGGGGTAACTTCGTATCAAGTGGATTGATTATCAATTGTCTAATTGTATTTGTACAGTACCAAACCAAATCACCAAGAAGCGGGAAGGGAAGTTGAGGATTCTTATAGCATGTCCATCTCATCTCATGTTAATCACAACATCTCGGCGATGTACCTACTATATTAGGGTGCCGAGGTGGTCTAAATTGTAGAGCACAACCCCACCCCCGTCTTTTTCGGAGGCACAAAATATAATACTGTAACAGCATGTGAACCCCGCCTTTTTTAAAATGGCCGAAGTCTTGGCATTGGAACTTGACTTGGCAGTCTTGGCTGAAATGACGGAGCGGAGCGGATAAATAGATCGGATGCTCAATCCACATCTCATCCATGCCCATGCCATGCTATGTTTCTGTGGACCAATCAAACAGCTCGCTTTACGGATTGTAAAAAAGCCTCCGACATCGCGAACCAAAACCAAACCAAAAAGTTTAAGCAGTAGAGCAGAGCTGAATCTGACTCATAGGGTTGTCCAAAAAGGTTCAAAATATATCAAAGGGTGGTCGTTTATCTCTTCTCACTGCTGAGGAGTGAGCCAATTCTATCTGCTGCCATAAGACAAGATGCTTCTCCCCCAATTGAGGATGCGGGCGAATGCCTCTATTCTCACCTCGAGAAGAAGCTCAAAATATTTGTCAGTATCCTGCAATTACACAAATCAATTAACTAACAATCCATAGCCGTTCCCTCTCAACAACTTTACCTCTTCGAGCCTCTCAAAATGACGAACCCAAGCTCAATAAAATCTCCGCGAACATCACCCAGCCAAAATCGCAAGGAGCTTCCCAAGCTATGTTATACGCAACTGGCATGACTGAAGAAGGGTTAAATAAAGCACAGGTGGGTATATCGTCAGTATGGTATACAGGAAACCCTTGCAATATGCACCTGTTGGATCTCAACCACAAAGTCAAGGAAGGTGTTGAGAGAGCAGGTCTGATTGGATATCAATTCAACACTATTGGCGTATCTGATGGCATGTCCATGGGTACAAAGGGTATGAGGTACAGTCTGCAATCAAGAGATCTGATTGCAGATAGTATTGAGACGGTCATGGGCGGTCAATGGTATGATGCCAATATTTCAATCCCAGGTTGTGACAAGAATATGCCTGGTGTGATGATGGCAATGGGGCGAGTGAACAGACCTTCCCTTATGGTTTACGGTGGAAGCATCAAGCCCGGTTGCTCCAAGACGCAGAACAATGCTGATATAGATATTGTCTCTGCGTTCCAAGCTTACGGTCAGTTTATCAGTGGGGAGATTACAGAGGAAATGCGTTTTGATATTATCCGTCACTCTTGCCCTGGTCAAGGAGCTTGCGGAGGAATGTATACTGCCAACACGATGGCTACAGCTATTGAAGTCATGGGGATGTCGCTTCCTGGCTCTTCCACCAACCCTGCCGACTCCAAGGCGAAATACCTCGAATGTCTCGCAGCTGGTGGAGCCATCAAGAAGCTCCTGCAAGAAGATATCAAACCCCGTGATATCATGACCCGAGAAGCCTTCGAGAATGCCATGGTCGTCGTCAACATCACTGGAGGCTCTACAAATGCCGTTCTGCACCTTATCGCCATTGCCGATAGCGTAGGCATTAAACTCACTATTGACGACTTCCAAGCCGTCTCGGATCGAACTCCTTTGCTGGCAGATCTCAAACCATCTGGCAAATGGGTAATGAACGATCTCTACAACATCGGTGGCACACCTGCTCTCCTGAAATTGCTTCTCAAAGAAGGCGTCATCAGCGGTTCAGGCATGACTGTCACTGGACAAACCCTCGCCAAGAACGTCGAATCAGCCCCAGATTTCCCCTCCGACCAAACCATCATCCTTCCCTTCTCCGAACCTCTCAAATCCACCGGCCACATCCAAATCCTCCGCGGCTCTCTCGCACCAGGTGGCAGTGTAGGAAAAATCACAGGTAAAGAGGGTTTGAGATTCGAGGGCAAGGCAAAGTGCTACGACGCCGAAGATCTCTTCATCGAAGCCCTGGAACGGGGCGAGATCAAAAAGGGCGAGAAGACGGTCGTCGTCATCCGCTACGAGGGACCTAAAGGCGGGCCCGGCATGCCCGAGATGTTGAAACCTTCTTCCGCTATCATGGGCGCCGGACTCGGCAAGGACGTAGCGCTCATCACCGACGGCCGATTCTCTGGGGGTTCGCACGGCTTCTTGATCGGACACATTGTGCCTGAAGCACAGGAAGGAGGACCGATTGGACTGGTCAGGGATGGCGATACTGTTATTATCGATGCCGAGAATCGCGTACTGGATCTGGTGGTGCCGGAGAGCGAGCTGGTGGAGAGGAGGAAGGAGTTTGTGGCGCCGGAGCTGAAGTATAAGAAAGGGACGTTGGCCAAGTACGCGAGGAGTGTCAGTGATGCTAGTCATGGGTGTATTACTGATGGGGAGATATGATAGGAAAGGAGTGTTTATAAAAAAAGTCTGATATGATATGATAGCTGCTTTGCTTTCTTTCTTTCTCTCACACGGCGTATTTTGGCTTCCTTCTTGTTATGCTTGTATATATACAAAATATATAACGAACCTATAAAGACACCATCTTTTCTATCATACCATACTCTACATTTCCATCTAAAAACTCTTCTCCATTAATAATCTTACACTTTATACAAAGATACATCTCTCACTCCTTAACGAAAGTAATCCCCTTTACGTAGAAAACACTCTAAAGCCCGCATCCCCTACTAAAATCAGTCCAGTCTTCCGCATGCAACTTGAGTTGCCATCTCCCCACTCATCAACACCGCACAATCATTCATTGATCTCACCCCACGTTTGTTTATCACTGTATACATGTAACCTCCCATCTCATCCCCCACCCACTGTCTCCTGAACACCCAGCAATTCCTCACACACAAAAAGTTCACAAAAAGATTGGATTTTCCGTGACAGGGAATTGAACCCTGATCTCCTGCGAACAACATGGCACCCCTAGACCTAGGGACGCCAGTTCCAATCCCTCGCCCGAAGGATGTTGGGACCGGAATGAGAGGCAAAAATGCTAACCATTACAACATCACGGAGTGATTTGGGTTATGACTTATGGACGGAAGGGGGAGAGGGGGGATAATCACTTCCGGGGAGAGTAATTTGAAGCAAGTAGGGTCATCTGAAGGAGTCGTATATCTACGGAGTAAGCTTCTCTAGTCTCATTCGTGTATATTCTGGTATCATCCCTTCTATAATCATCAAAACGCCATCTCGCTTGCCTTCCTCCGTATATACATAAGGTACATACAGTTAAACCTCCCCACTTGGGCAAGTACCTTATTTAGGTAAATACCTAATCCCCCTCAACGGACACCGCAACCCCTTCCCCGTCGGATCAACAGGCACGAATTCCCCACCCTGCAAGCTCCCCTTGACATTAAAGCTATACCACGCCTGATTCAGCATATTCCCACGACAGCCCACCACGGCCTCGAACCCCGTCACGTTATTGAGCGCCGCCTGTACATCGGCTAGCGCATACGTCTTGGTGCTCGAAGGCGTGATGCCAGCAGCCGCGAGCGCCGTGTAGGTATCGAGGGTCTGGAACAGCGCGACGGTACGCGTGAAGAAATCTACAACTTCGTCGCCGGGTAGGTAGGAAGAGGGGGTGTAGCAGGAGGGGGCGAGGGTGTTGATGCAGGTGCCGTGTTTGTTCCACTCGTGCTCCCAGAAGTGCTCGAGCGTGCCGGCGTTGGGGAGCCAGTAGGACTGCATTGTGGTGAGGAGGGCGGGGGCGCGGGCTGAGATTAGGGTGGTGATGTTGTAGTATTGGGGGGCGGATGTGCAGTAGGTGGGGTAGGATCCGTCGCAGAGGTCGGGCCTTTATTCTTTGAGTTTTTGTTTTCATTTGGAAGGGGAGGGGGGGAGGTACCATAGGCCATGTAGAGTCCAGGAATCATCGGGTCCTATGCTTGGACTTGTATCCCAGAACTGGGTTTGTAGGAGCTGGCCGCCGGGGTAGATGAAGCAGCATGAATCGGGGGCTACGGTGCTGTTTTGACACGATATTGGAGAGTTGCTTGGACAGCTTGAGGAGGAGAGGGGGTTTGGGTTGGATGTGAGAGGGGTTTGGGAGAGGAGGGATAGGTGGGAGAGGGTGTTGGCAAAGAGGGATGGAAGTTGCATTTTGATGGTAGATTTGTGTGGAGTTTTTGGATGTAATGTAGAGAGTGAGCGATGGTTTGAGTGAGGAGGAGAGATGTTGTTTATTTACCTGGAAGGTAGCAAAGGTCAAGAGAGCATGTCCATGTCTCAAGATGTGTAGATGACTTACTGGTTGAAGCTAGGGTGGGGCTACGGGAGCTTCTGAGTTCCTGCATTATCGCAGGTACAGCAAAGCAACCCCTGGAGACATGACTCAGGTCTTATCTGGAATCAAGGGGGTGGTTCCTAGGACAAATATGAAGTAAAAGGTGAGGATGTGAAAGGAGTTGTGGAAGCATGCGATACTTCGAATTTTTTTTGTAATGGTAATACGTAACACGAAATGTTTGTACCGAATTGTAAACTTTCACTACCACAAGAAATCTTGACGACGCATCTAATTTGACTTGTCATTCAGTATTTAGTATTCAAGATCATAAGGACACGAGAACTCCTTATATTAGATTGCTTATGACAAGTACTACCATAATATACAAAGCTTAGATAAAACTTTATTCGGATCACGTAAAGAACCACGAATTGGTTTGTATTTCTTTTATGCTGTAGAATCACCCTTCCTTATTTATCAAGGGCCTAAAGTCTCGAGAGATCATCTATCTCCTCTTCGACCAAGCTTCTACAAATTCCGCTTTGTCCTTCACTGTTAAACCCACCCGCTTGACTCTACCTAAACGTGCCAACGCTTCTCCAACTTTATCCAAAACTCGTTTCTCCTCCACATTAACCTCGCCCGCTTGATCACTTAGACTCGTCAAAGTATCGGAGCTACTCGTCGTCGCTGAGTCCTCCCCGAGGGTGTCCATAAAATTCGTCAAATATCGATCCTTCTTCTCTGCATCTGTTGGTTTGGATGTATTGTATACAACTTCCGCAATCCGTACACGAATGCAATGCGTAGGTTGCGAAAGGAGGTTCCAGATAAATGCCCAGTATTGCCCAGGAACTGGTGTTGTGATATCTGGAGGAGAATATCGGAGGCTGATTGGGAAGATCTTCGTTCCTGGTGGCGTTGTGAGGAGACTTGGGCTAAAAGGCATAATGCCCTTCCCATTCGTCGTAGTACACTCTGGAAACACGACAATAACTCTCGTTGGATGTTCAGCCAGAATTGTCTTCAGATCAGTCATCTTAGCTCCTTTGGGAGGATATTCCTTGGGTTTTGCAAGTGCTCGGAAGATGGCGCCAAATAATGAGACAAATTGTACTTGGCGTGTATGGGGGTACGAGACCGTGAATATGGGATCGAATATGGCGGCTAGGTAGAGAGAATCGATGGGCGATGTAAAAGAAGATGCGATAATATTTGTTGGTTCAGGTACCCGGCCCTCATGCTTCTTTGCCAATGATCCCTTCTTCACGCCATCGATTTGCAGGTCAATCCACCAGACACCCGGGATTCCCAATATCATCCAAAGTATTGCTTTCTTCGCCAGGGAGCCGAGGGGAAACCATTGTAGGAAGAGGAAGTATGTGGACGAGATAGCGATAAAGAAGGGCAGCTTGAAGAGGAAGAGGAAAATATGGACTGGCAGATAAATTCCTGCAGGTTGCGATGAAACGGGGAAGAATGGGGCTATTCCAGATCCTGGATGGAACGCATTAGCTGAGATGGATTCCTGGGATGAAGTGGAGTGATACAAACCTCGATCTCGGAACTGGGAGTACTTCTCCATCATGTACTATGTGTGTGGTGTTCGGCGCAAAGGTAGACACATGAAAAGAAGACGCAAGGTTGGCCGGGATTCAGAAAATATTATTGGGACATGGCAGCGTTTCTGTCTATTAGGGTATATCTCAACTCTTGCGTGGGCGGTATGTATATGTATATGTATGTTGATGAAAGGGAAGCTGCAACAGAGGAGCATCAGATGTTATTTTTTGGATACACTTCACTTTTGATACTTTCGTTATCATGGCATGGGCTGCATGTCATCAATCTGGCGGACAGGGATTAGGTACCGTTCCGACCGGCTTTTTGCCGCACCGTTGCTAGGGAGGGGCATGGATAACGTAATCAAAACTTATCATGTAAACAACGCAACTTAAAGCAACATACTGTACCGAATATCGACGACAAGCTCAAGCTCCACGACATATCCAGTTTTCACCCCACGACACCACGCGCCAAACACCTATCCCACCTGAAAAAGCGCGCCATTTCTAAACTCCTCCGTCTGTTGCCAACATCTGCATCTGCATGTTATTGCCTTTTCATTCTAGTAGCAATCGCTGCGATTGAATATGGAGTATTCCGAAGAGAACTCGGTATGAAGGCTCTTGCCAGTCATCTCATCGCCATCATTTGACTGACTTCTCACGTTCGTCGTAGTATATGCGCAAGTCGCAGTTGCGCCCTCCCAGCAAAATTCCATCGCCAGGCAAATTTGGCCTTTTCGAGATTTCCGAATCCGATAGCAATGCGCGGTCGAAACCCTCCTCAAAGATGGCCCCGCCAACGTCCCTGAAGCACAAAATCGGCACAAACTGTAGGTAACCCATCTTGCTAAATTGTTATGGATGGATACTGATGCAATCTCCTTAGATAACGAACCGGAACCTAAACAACGAAAGACTTTGGTGGAAAGAGCAGGAGAGTCCAGATCACTCGTGGCTGCCACACCAAGTGCAAGACCCGTCGTGAGAGGTACTTCACTCGTCGGTGCAGGAGTAAGTTCTTTTTATCTTCAAACACATTTATCCCCCAACACAAATATCATTCCCGGCGACTCCAATGGCCCAAGTGCAGCGGTTGTACCAGGAAGGAAACCTTGGTCAACTATCTCGCAACGGGGAACTCGACATCGCAGATCACGACCTTTGGTCTGTCTTTCTAGCCACCCTTAGCTGCATATATCTGGAGAAAGAGTGGCAGAACCTCATTGTTCACGATCATATCGGTACTGGGATTTTGCAAGACGTGAAATTGAAACTTTCTTCCGTACTGCACCCAAGGTCTTACAATCTCCGGGCGCAAAAAACGATACGACTTTCAGGCCTCAATCATATGCTTAATTGGAGTGCTGGCGAGACGTTCTTTGCTAAGAACTTGGCTCCGGCTTCTGGAAATCAGGCCTGCGTATTATTCGTCGAGGTAGACTCGCTGCACTATTCCGACTGGATTACAGCCTCTTGCACCTTTCGTTTTACGCCTATGGATTGGACCTGGCGACTGACTCAATTCACGATTCAAACCTCAAAACATTTCACTAATATTCCTTGCAGAGGTCAGAAATAACAGGCCCGTCTTCTAGCTTCACTCGAAATAAAACATTTTCTTCCTCCGTATCATCACGCACACCATCAGTATCTGCTCGCAATATGTCAAACAGCAGTTTCTCAAACAGCGTCGGACCGGGTCATAACCGTTCTATCTCAGCCCACGCAGGTGGCCGATACCTGGCACCAGCATCATTCAACCAGTCCATATCGTCTCGACCAACGAGCGTCATCCCAAACTCAAGGCCATCTTCATCATTAGAGGCCGCTTCTTCCGACGAAGAAATTCCATCCCAAGGCGGGAGACAGGGTATGCAATTATTGCCTTCAATTCAGTCTTCTGTTACATCATCGCGAAGACCTACGGCAATGCAAGACAGAAGATCACATTCGTCAAGTACAATGAACCAGTCCAACTCTCCACGTTCCTTCAAGGGTACCAGAGAACTCACCGTGAGTACGGCAATGAGTCAGTTGAGACTAGATGATGGAGAGTCAAGTCAGCCGCCATCAGCTCGATCATTATCTCACAACCCTTTTGTCAGTCATGGCAATCATCTGGGAACTGACGGCCCCGAGGGTGCTCTGGTGCTGTTTGAAGCCCCAGAGGACAGCTTAGTTGCTCCACAGTCGCCATCTCTGATTCCCGTGCGAAACAAACGCGTTTCTTTGCCTGCTACTCCTAGAAACCCAAAGACCTTCCCCCGCAAATCTACGCGCATGGCAAGCAATTCTAACAATGATCCATTTCTAGCTTGGGATGTCCGCGGCCGACTCGAAGACATGGAAACCATGTACCTTGAAATGAAAAATAGAATGGCTGGCACCAATGTCGAACGCAGCGGCCTCGAAGAGGCAGTCACAATCTACAAAACCAGAGGTCAGTGCTCTCCCTATACGACACGAAATTATCAGCTAATCATCCATAGTCGCCGAACTTGAAACCCTTCGTTCGCAGCTATCATCAACCAACACAAACCTACAAACTGACTTAGATGCTATGCGGATAAAGTCTGAGGTGCTTCAGCAGAAGCTACTAACAACCAATTCTAGTCTCGATGATCAGTTGAGAGCTCATCGCATAGAGCTGGACGATGCCAAGCGAGAACACCGAAACGAAGTGGACCGCGTCAGACGTGACCACACTGACGAGGTTGACCGCCTTATTCGTCTACATCGGGATGAACTTCACGAGCTGGAACGTCGAACGACTCTTGAACTTGACAGCAAAGTTCGAGATATAGAAAAGCGGAGCCATGATAATCTTGAAGAGGAGCGAAATCGCCGGTTGCGAGAAGTTCAAGAACTCGAGGTCCAAATCACAAAGGGAAGCCAGAATCTGCATCTGGGGCTTGAGCAAAAGGAACGCGATCTCCAAAATATGCGAGCTGAGCTCAACAGAGTGAAGGGCGAGTTAGAGCGAGAGCAAGCTCTAAAAGAAAGCGCGGAAAAGAGTATTACGGAACTCAAGGGCGCCTGGCAGAAGACAGGTATTGAAACATCTACTACCATCCAAACTTTGGAGAGCACCGTTTCCAGTCTCCGAGCACGCATACACTTTCTCGAATCTGGCAGCCAGGCCCAGTCTGACAGTTTTGCCGATATGGAATCTCGACTACAAGAAGCGATCAGATCTGCCGAAGTTTCAAAGCAAAAGTTAGTCAAGGAAGAGTCGCTCAGACGAATTCTGTTCAACCAGGTCCAAGAGTTGAAGGGAAATATTCGGGTTATGTGCAGAGTTCGACCAATTTTCAACAGTGAAGAGAGTCAGGTGGCCAAGCTCAAATACCCAGACACCGATAAAGAGTCAAAAGAGCTAGAGATACTAGGCAAGGAAGAAAAGAGCAGTCTTGGCAATGTTACAAGGAAGGCACATTCTTTCTCGTTCGATCGGGTTTTTGCACCAGAAAGCACCAATGAAGAAGTTTTCGGGGAAATTTCTCAGCTAGTACAAAGCGCGACAGACGGATACAATGTCTGTATCTTCTGTTACGGTCAAACCGGATCAGGAAAGACTCATACCATGTCCTCTTCCGATGGTATGATTCCTCGTGCAACACATCAAATCTACGAGACAGCAACCAATCTTCAAGAGAAGGGCTGGACCTATACCATGGAAGGCAGCTTTGTTGAGGTATACAATGAGGAGATTCACGATCTTCTTGGCAACTCGAAAGACTTTGACAAAAAGAAGCATGAGGTTCGCCACGATGAGCAGAAGAAGCAGACAATCGTGACTGGGTTGAGGTCTGTGTCTCTTGATTCACCAAATGCCGTCGAATCGCTTTTAAAGCAAGCCGATGCCAATCGCAGTGTTGCAGCAACCAAGTCGAACGAACGTTCATCACGTTCGCACAGTGTGTTCATGCTGAAGCTTGTTGGCCGCAACAGTGTCACCAATGAAACCTCCGAGGGTACGCTTAACTTGGTCGATCTTGCTGGTTCCGAGAGACTGAAGCAGTCTGGTGCTGAGGGTGATAGAATGAAGGAGACTCAGAACATCAATAAGAGTTTGAGCTGCCTAGGAGATGTTATTGGAGCTTTGGGTCAGGGCAAAGATGGTGGTCACATACCCTACCGAAACTCCAAGGTGAGAAGCTTCCCGTGGTCTTTTGACACCGTACTAAACTTCGCAGTTGACCTACTTGTTGCAATACTCCCTCGGTGGCAATTCAAAGACGCTCATGTTTGTAATGGCAAGTCCATTGGAGGCCCATCTGAGCGAGACTTTGACGAGCTTGAAGTTCGCCACAAAGGTAGGAATCCCCACATGCAAAATCATTATAAGCACTAACTCCGATGTAGGTTCACAACACTCATATCGGCACCGCAAAGAAGTCAACAAAGGTCCGTGAGCGAAGTAGTGATGCGTGATATGGATAGGGTGGTGGAGAATAGCATAGCGGTGTTTGATTATCATTTCGAGGCGTCTATTGGATTAATGCACTTCATCGGCTTCGTAAAGAATTCTGAAGACTGGGTGGGGTAATTGTTTACTACTACACGACGCGGTAGTCATATTGTATACAATCGGCGTTACTAGTGGAGGGGCGTCTTCTCTTTTTGAAATGAACATGCTTACAAACCAGGGCTTTTTGTGTGATTCTAAGTCTTTTCATTTTGGTAAAAAGTCAAGTGGCTTCTAAATTTAACTCACCTGGAGGTCGAAAGACTATCCAGATTTTAGTTGATGCAGGAAGTCGCCAGAAACTGGAGTTGGGAGTTTCTTCGATCTTGATGTATATTGGGGGGGTACCCGGTCAGCATGTTCCAGCTTTGCAGACCCAGCACAATTCACCGTACATTCAGATATCATTGCCATAGAATATGCGTTGATAATCACTCAAGTGACTTGACACAATCAAAGTCATACCTCGGTTCATCCTCACGTCAGTCATGGTATATCTCTACCTCGATGAGCACAGAATCTCGCACTAGCTAAAAGGAAATAGAAAACCTACTAGTCTGTCGTTGAGGAATGAAGGTCTTTTGACTTTGATTACATGGAAGTGGTTATCCTTTTGAGGCAGTGTTATTAGGATTGAGTCACGAGTAAGTCTTTTGGTTCATCCTCACGTCAGCTTCAGGTTAAAGATCGAGAATCAGATGAATTGGATGTGGGTTCGTGTAACGTTGCGCCCTCGCACCTGCTTGAATAATTCAGGCTCGGGGTATTCTTCAAATCAAGCGACATTTCGTGATATAAAGGAAGAAGATTCAGCCCTCCCCGAGTCTAATCAAGTCACGTTCTTAGATGTTCTTATTTACTTTCAAGTTTCTTATGGCAAGCCATATTTCTCACAGCTAAACAGGTTCAAATAGAGGTGTCTGTTGATCCGGAGTGTCGATTATTATCATTGCTTCTCAGAACACATAACTACTATACTGTCAGAAGATTTTTCAGGGTATCGTATTCCTAAAAAAGTCACATTAATATCCAATACACCCTGTGCTAAGCCCCCGCCCCTCATATGAGAAGACAAGGTCGATAGGGATGTCAATATCCGCAGATATCCGGGCTACTATATGCCTAATCTAGCACAGAGTCAGATATTCGTGCTATTTTCATTCATGTCTTGATCTAGATTCGGTTTTTGTTTTGAGGCCGCTTCGTCGGAGCCTTGCTGTGGCAGCTTACAGACAGTAAGATGTGGAGGGAGGCTTACATCATATTGACCGACCACAAGGGACTACGAGCGATATTTATACAGTGGTATCTCAATCAATTATTAAGCATTGAAGTAATTCAGCTCTCTTTGGTGTTTCCTAAACAGTGTCCTTGGCACCTCCTGACACATATGAGCCACACTTTTGGCGTTTTCTGACGATGTTTTCTGAGGTGGCTTACAGGCACTGCGGAATTGAACGTGGCGGAGTGCAAAAGAAAGAATAAGCAATACGGTATTGATGGATAACGCGGATAGAAGGCGAAATCGTCTGGAAAGGAATTCAAATTCTTGGAAGTGACTGGAACCAGGCCATTTAACTTATTAGGGCTTGGTCTTCCCCTATTCACCATATCCCCAACGTCGAAATCTCCAAGTTCTTCCCCCCCTATTTGATAGAACCCCCTCAAAACTCAAAATGCCGACAACCTTGAAGCGTCTGGCTCTCATAGCCTATTTAATAATTGCAACGGCAGCTTCTTCACCAGAAGACCGGCAACAGCTCATACTGAAGCAGCCATCTACTTCTACGATCCCGCCATGTGCAACTCCTACTACATCGAGCCAAGAACTGAAACAACTCCTCATGCTCGCCCCCTCAGAAGTAGATCGAGAGGCAATCCTGCTCCCCAACCCTCCTAACGCATGCAACATCACCTTCCAATTTGTGAACACCACCCACGTGCCCCCTACCGGGGGAGAGATCGTTCTTGCCAGCGTGGACAACTTCCCAGCTCTAATCGGGACTCAAGTCAGTGCCGCAATCGGCTTCGTTGACGCCTGCGGCCTAAACGTCCCGCACTCACACCCCCGCGCCAACGAATTCCTGACCGTCGTCCAGGGCCAACTGATCGGCGGTCTTGTCCTAGAGTCTGTCCCCGATTTAACCGGGCGAGTCAACGATTCCGTCCCGAACCCAACAGTTCCTGAGCCCGTGGTCATGGCCAACCTGACGCAATATACGGGCATGCTCTTCCCGCAAGGCGAGGTGCATTTCCAGTTCAATCCGACGTGTGAGCCGGCTGTGTTTGCGGCTGCGTTTGATAATGAGGATGCGGGAAGGGTCCAGATTGCTAATACTTTCTTCTCGATTCGGGATGATGATGTTTTGTCAGCTGCGTTGGGGTATTCGGAGTCTTTGGATGCGAGACAGATCGGGAGACTTAGGGGCCATATTCCGGATTCTTTTGCGGAGTTGATGGAGAGCTGTGCAAAGAGATGTCATATTCCTTCGTCTTAGGCGGAATTGAATTTCATTTCAATTGTGAGGTCGGTGTGACTATAACTAGAAGTTTGCAACTATTACAGGATGGAAATAGAGAAGACGGTCTTCTGGGGGATGGAGTTTCGAGTTTTGATTGGTGGTGGAATTTTGCATTCCTTTATATCTTTTTGCTCGAGTGATACATTTCTTCACATAGTATTAATACAACATGTACTCGCTAGATTTATGTTTCTTTTGATATTTAAATAGTATAAACATTTCTTTTGAAGTCACTAGATTTAATCAGTCCCCTTCCCCTTTTCCTCGCTTAGTTGTTCTGTGCAGTCTGATTGGTCACAACATGCTCGGACAGCATGTGCAAGGCAATCAATCGCCGCAGTATAATTCCACGAATTGAGTGACCAAGAATATAGGGCATGACATAATGAGTATCGAGGTTCAAACCTCGCTACCCCTAGTGAATTGGTAACCACGTAACAGAGCAGTGGGTTTTGCTTGGATGGGGAGCTATTATGATGGGAGTTTCGAGCGCCGTACTCACATGGAAAGGAGAAAACCCGAGCGCGAAAAATAGTGTTGCTGTCCCTTAGAAGGAAATTTGAGATAAAGATTTGAGACTAGGATATTCGTGAAGTGAAGCGATGAGGATTCGAGAGTTGAAGAATACCCCTCGGGTATTTGCAACTAAATGAATGAGATGAGTATAACTTGCATAATCTAATTTGGCTTGAAGAAGGGTCATTTTAGAATTAAAATCCACTGATCCGCAAGTAGAAGTCCTCTAAGAAGCGTCACTGTTTGAGGTTGGACGAAAATTGCTTACTTAAAATTGTGAGAAATTGAGAGAAAGCTGGTTAGGAGACTGTATGGGATTTGCCAAAATCGTTACTGTTTATTGGACTTCCCCATGCTGGACATAAGAAGCGACACGTATTCTCATTAACCTTTAATGTCCTATACTACCTGGAACATTATAAATTATATGCCGCTTTTATTCTGTCCACCGGGAGCGGGAGGCTTCTTCTTTTTGTGGGAACGAAAAATACTGCAGAGATTACACTGTGGAGAACGGCTCTGTCTGCTCAAGTGAGCACTATTCACTTGAGTATCTTCCGACTTCATCTTCTACTGTCTCGACATTGAACCAAGATTATCGTCGTCTCGCCGAGTTGAAAACAGTGGAGGTTGGTTTAACTCTGAATACTAAAAGCGCGCTCGAAGCAATCTTCTATGGGAAAGGAAGCTGCAAGGACTTAAGCAGTGCATCGTAAGGACATCCAATACTCAGCTAGGGCAAGTGCACCCGTTTACTTGACATATGGTTGTGTTTATACATAAAGTTATTTTCTGCTGCTCGACCAGTGTGCGGAGCATGTTTCTGCGATAATGGGTGCAAGTGCTTCAACTGGATATAAAGGCTTCAGATAAAGCGAAGTAAGACAGCTCTTCTCGCAAATCAACACTGGTATTTGCGTTGCAAATGGGATAACTCTATAAAAAAGATTATCTTCATGACAAAACAATGTAACACAACAGGCACTTACCTGCGCTCGAGTTTACTTGGAAGAAATGAATGTGTTCAGTGGCAAGCGTAGCGTGTTTTACTTCTATATCCACTCCCCGAATGGCTTTCCTATACTCCGTACGTCCCAAGGTTTCTCGAGAGCCCTTGCTATTCCAACCAGCAGAAACATACTTGTTCGTAAGTCAACCCAAGCGGGAGCAGTTCACAACCAGCATAGCAAATAGACCAAACGTTTAGGCAGGAGCCCAAAAATGTACATATCTTCGCAAAATGTTTCGTCGGCCGTTGAAGACTTGCAAGAAGGGAGAGGCCAGACAGAAGATTCGATTTGAGAAATACGCCTGCTCACAAGAAGACGCGAAGTGGACTTGTCGTTACTAGAGACATTGGTCAACAGTACTACCAGTCTAGTACTTCATGCATTAATCGTAATTGACCAATCGTAGGGCCATGACACGACCTCTATTTGCCCCTTTTCCCTTGAAGGCTTCCGCGGCCCACTAAGTAGTGAGCCACAACCGCTAGAGTGCATTGTGTGTATACTCCATAACAGCGGCCCGGGACCAACGGGAAAACAGGAGTTGTCCTCCGTACTCTGAAGGAAGGAGCCTCCATGGAGATCTGACACCTTGCCGATCTTCTCCACGAGGAGTGTAGATCATCGGCAATGTCGGCACGGGAAGAAGAACAGCACGGATGACTTTGACAGCATATACGCCACCGCATTAAGTACCTCCGTACTCGATCTCGCATTCGTATGGAGTGCAGGGGTCGCCGATCTGACAGCAACATCTTCCGAAGAGGACCCTCCCTGATGCATCTAAGATTTGCGCCAGGGGGTTGATAAACCTTATTCACAGGTCCAAATTCACAATACCTCTGTATGGTAGGATTTAAAGAAGCATTTGATCGAATAGGGCCATGTAACATAATCATCAAAAGACTACAAAAGCCTACCGCGCAGAAGTGGGTTGACTTATCTGCGCTTGCCTTATCAATTATTCCTCATGTCGACAAGCGTTATAGCTTTCATTAACTCCAAGCTGAGTAATGCATCACTAACGGTTTGGCTTCTTGAAAGATTGCCCTAATCCACGGGACTAGATCCGAATCTAGGGTCTTTATGATTACTGATACAGTGGGTTTAACCTCCTACGGTTCTTGGCGGCACGGGCACAGCACGGACACAGCACGGGCACGGCACAGAAGTGAGCTATATCCGTTAGAGCCGTTGTGGCAATTCCGATTCGACTATTGTTTCCCCACAATGTCAAGCGACAAATCTGACAGGCCGCACGGAGGATTTTGTTTCACACTCCCTATTTCAAATATCTAAATAGTGGTCTTATAATCAGTCCTACTAGGGTACTAGCATCCTCTTCAGGTTCGTGTTGCGAGTAGGAGGGAGCTAAAGTGAAGCGGCTTGTGGTTCGGAGATACGAAGTAAGTTCGAGTGTCGATCAGATTGTGATGGCGCCACGAACCATCATGTGCTGAGGGGCCCCATGTTTAATAAAGTTTCATTTCAACTTCTGAAAGTAAGGTTTGCAGGTATGGTCTGCATAGTGTTGAAACAAAAACGGCTTTTTCTTCAATGACCCTAAGCGAGATTGAGAGTCACCCCCTTTTCATCAAACTTCCATACCTAAGTTGTTTTCAAAAGGCTTGTTCTGAAGGGCTCCTACAACCATACAGCATCCCCGGACGCCCGGAGAGGCGATAATAACCTGCTATGACACCTACTTATACAAGTGTCCCATGACTAAGAGATCGTCCCTCGGTTGAGACCCGGTTGGGTCGTTTAGCGTGCAGCTCCTGTCAACTCAAAAGCTAAACATCAATTGCCGTTGTCATTGTCCAGCTAAGGTGAAGCTAAAGCCTTCAACTTCCGCTAGCGCCCAGCGGGACAGCAGAGCTAGTGTTTTGATAGTATGGTTTCTGCTATTGAAATGGTGTCATGAAATGTCACCCTCTTGGCATTATTGTTAGGATCTAATCTAAATCAAAAGGACAACAAAAACTCATAAAGGAAAAGATCATCAATTATATCAAGGTTAATCCTTCTTCTAAAGCCTGGTCTGGTCTTCTATTCGCAACGGCACTTGATGTTATAGCCCGCCGGTTAAAGTTGTTTCTTTTAACGAAGCGTAATGGTAAATCATTAAGCGCACTCGTTGGACATTGCATGTCTAACGCAAGAACTTTGTGGCTATGTAGCCGTTCGTGCTTCACGATTTGAGGCATTCTGTTGACAGTCACATTGACATATCAGGGCTGGAGAGGGTCCACTTCTGAGGGTATATTGAAATCGGATATAAAATCCTAATTACATATTAATGTTATATTTGATGTTAGAAACATGGTATCAGAATTCCGCTCTGAACCGCTCAAATCCTGGAAGCCGCACCAGCGGTCGTGATAACTCAATGCAGTATAAGACATGCGCTTGCGAAAGCGTATAACGAATATCTCTAAAAGTTCTGGGCTCCTTTTGGGTTTTATGCGTATTCGTTTTCATCTCTTTCTAGACTTGTCTAGACTGAGGCTTTGTGGGGCTAGTTCCTTGGTGATAGCTTGGCACTGTACTGCGCTGTTTTGCCCTTGCCCGGGAGCTTTTTGCAATGACATTCCATGTATCATCGTGAAGTCATCTTGAAGATATTTGTCATCTTCCATTGTCTCATGAGCTCCCACGCTTCGAATTACGATGAAAGGCATGTCGTGACCGCAGTCCGTCATACTCATCATCATAATCTTCACCATCTTCCTCGCTTTCCCCTAAAGCACCACTGCGTTTGTCGTCTCCATAATCGACTGCGATCTCAGCAAGAAGATTTCGATCACTACCCCTTGCTGACCTTGCATCTGATTCTGCACGCGCATTATTGATCATCGCTGGAAGTTGGCGTCGGCGTGCATTAATGAACCAATTTGAAATTTGATCTGGTTATAACCATCAGTAATATGAACTTGATTCTAAATGTAATTATATAGTAGAATGATGACTTACTGATCTGTAAGCCCGTCTGCCTCATCAAATCCTGCTTCTCGTCTTCCGTAGGGTATGGATGTTGCAAGTGAGCTACGAACCAAGCTCTGAGCTTGTCAGTTGTCTCCTTTGGCAAATTCCCTCTCCGTTTCCTTTGCTTGCTATCATGTCCGGGATCACCCATGCCGTACTGGAACCCGCCTCCACCATACATAGTGTGTTGACTGTTGGAGAAAGGTGTTCGGTCATGAGAAGATCCCGAGTATGACTGTCCTCGAGGCTGTTGGTAACCATAGGGGATTGTCAGTTGATGGTACGATGAAACAGGAGGGTCAAAAGAGGAAATTTGCGCCTGGGGATATGTTCGGGTTCCAGAACGGGAAGAATCGAGAGCATATTCGTCAACATTGTTACGAAGGAAGGGCGCTTGAGGGGGCCCACGATCGAGAGTCGAAGCAGGGAGGCTTGGAAGGGTTGGTCTCCAGTCGGACTTGTTCATACTCGAAGGTTCAAAGATGGGTTTGCCATCGTAATGTGGCGATCTCACAGCAGTATGTCCTCGTGCTTGCAGATGCGGACTGCTCCGACCAGCTGATGACCAGGATTCGGTAGAATGCAGTGTACTTGCATGTCGTGTTGAGGAGGTTGGGGAGATCGTTACACTTTCGGCTCCTCGATTAGGTCCGCTCGGACTTCTGTACCTCTTTCTACCTGTACGCTCTCGGAATTCGAATTCATTGTTCTTCTCAGATGAAAGCCTCCGACGTTTATATAGAGATGGCGATTGAACGTAGACAGGGGTGTTAGACATCCCCGTTCCAGTCTTTGGAGAATAAGCATCATCTCTGTACTCAGAAGCCGGGGTCTGAGTAGATACTCGGCTGTTGATGATCTCTGGAACAGCCTGTCAATGTCAGTAAGTTATAGTGAATAAGCAGTTAGTAGTATACTATACCTGTCGAATAGAAGGCAATTCAACTCGATTTTGCTGTGACCTTGGCTGCCGCTCTTCCCCAAGCATGATTCCAGAAGACGAGAAATTTGGCGGTCGCAACGCCAGCGCCGGCACACTATTCACACTAATAGGAGTTAGATTCGAGCGTTTCCTATGGCGAGATGGAGATAATGGCATCCCCGGCAAAGGCCAATGTCTTCTAGGGCCTGTATCTGATATTGTTAGCAGACATACAACCATTTTTGTGTTCAAGAAGGTGAGAACGCATATACAATGAGTTGATAGCGCTACAGGAGGCGTGGGTATCGAGGAACAACGTATACGTACCCTCCCAAGATCGACTTCCCTTGGACAAAGTCAAGTTTATTTCCGCCGACAAGGACGGACTTAAGGTTATAGTGGCCAGCGTTGCGGCTTCTATGGACGCACGAGGGGTGATGTTCTTTTCTTCCGTAAGAAGCCGAGTTTCCAGCTATTGCCGTTAACTCGTTATTGTGGTTGAGTTGTATGCTGGCACTAGATAGACAGAAAGCAAGTGTGCATAAAGGTATCCGGATCTCAATTGTCGATCACTCGTTCTAGCCTTGAAAGATAGCATAGAAATCCACAGGCCGTATATGCCAGGAGTCTTCCCAGTGCCAGGATAGGTTCGTTGTGTGATGAAGTCCTCCTTTCGGGGAAAGGACTGTTAAATTGCGAGCATTATAACTTCAGGAACAGTATATCAGTGCTTGTCTATGGAACAGAAACAATGAAGCCGAATGGGCCGTTGCTCAGATGCCGGCAATGAGTATTTTGGCTGGCTGTAATAGGATCGAGGTGATAATACACGAGGGCGAAGGTTTAGTTAGCCGTGGAATTGCATATAGCGTATTGAAGTGCCGTCAGAGGCTGGGGGGAGGTGCGTAGCCTAAGAATGATTTGAGTTATCTCGCTCCCGCTCTTAGTATGGGGGAATCCTTGAGGCTCTTGACATGGGAGGCGGAAAAACGAATCGTGGTAATCGTTGGGAGTGGCAAAGAGATAGTACTAGAGGAGCCTCAGGGGAGTTGTTGTATATGTATGATGGCGTAAGCCGGCCGGGTGGGATGTTCAAAATCTAAAAGATTGGAGTCTATGGAGTACAAGTAGTACAGTAGCTTGATTAAGGCCGATTAGATTAGTGCTCGATTCTTGACAGGGTGCTTTAGCATGAAAGCTAGTGCATTGATCGTACCTTCACTATCCCTCTTAAAGTTAGGAGTCATACACTCGGCGACCAAGTCCTTGTCCCTGACTAGGGATCTTTCCTTCCTACAAGGCTACAAGATCACAACTGCAGCTCAAGCTTAAAAAAAAACCCCCCGATGGAAACGTTCGTTGCCGAACAGGGGCGTGTTTGGAACTGCAACCTGCCAAACAGATAGGGCTGCCGGGTGCGGTAGAAGCTTTACGATTCTATCATAGAGTTTATTCTCATCGCAAACACGCGTTTAAAAGGGATTTGAGATCTGGCATTATTGGCTGGATATTCTTTGGTGAAGAGGGGGTGGCTGAGAAATACCGAGAAGGAAAGTATGGAGTGTGGGTACTGACTAGGAACGCGCGTTGTCATGATCCGTCCAGGACGAGGTAGTGCCTTGCAGACTGGTACTACAGCGCAAGTCGCCTCTTACAGGGCTTACAGTATTCGAGAACACTGTAGGTCAGCATATACGTATGCATAGCGTTTTGCTAAACCATGTCATGAACGGGCTTATTCCGCTTCTGCCATCATTTATACGTGGGAAAATAAGTTGAAATCCTAGTTGCGTAGCATATAATTAAGATGCGTGATCTAGGGGACCTATACTATTATAATAAATGTATATATTAACCAATTTACTCATTGGAGCGGACTCTTATAGCTCTAATAAAGAAAAACAGAATCCGTATGAACTAAATACTATGTTCACTCTTCCTATATGTAATATTCAGTACGTTTGACTCTACTTTGTTATATTATATCCTCATTCAAGAATAGGGAACTATTAACTTAGTGCTTGGAATATCAAATAGTAGCACTCACGTGCACTTTCTCTCTAATACTGAACCTTTCTTGAGATACGCACATAATATGTTATTGATAAGCATTGCAAGTCTTGCCTCCATAATTTATTAAATTGGAACCAGAATATTCATATTCATTGCTGCTGGACTCGATCAATTCTGAATATTCCTTTCGGGCCCGAGACTTGGAAGCCACAATATCTCAATCAGGCTTGGTCAAAGTCTGCCGTTGTCAAGGAATGTGGCTAGTAAACTGTAATACTATATTGGCCCCTAGTATCTCTACAAAGCTATCAGGACTTGTACACCCTAGGGAATGCTGATTGGGGTCGTTCGGAACCTTGGACTGTGCGTTCCGCGGCTGCCAGGACCAGGCTCGATCTTTGTTATCCATAGAGAGCAAGAAACTTGCAGGGTGTATAAATTGCGTATCCATCGCAATTTGATATATATCTCCTTATCGTGTAATATATTCCAGAAGAGCCGGAATCATGCGGGTTATTCCCAACCTGCTACCTGAGTCCCTGACCGATCTGTTCAAGGGGGGCATGTCGATGCGAAATCAACGCTAAATACGCCCTAGAGTGGTGCTGATCTGCACCAAGACCTTCCCGCCAATTCTCGTATTTCCATAAATTCCCGAAACTACTACATCTGTTGGCCGTTGAGGGTTTCTCCAATGAGAGGGGTAGATTAAACATGGCAGTTTACTATGCCGATGGATCCTACGTAAGTGACAGCATTTAATTTGCAAGGGAGTCTAATATTGACAAGGGTTCATGAAATTCTAGACAATTCTATAACAATACTCCTTGGACTTTTCTTATTATAAACTTCTATGCTTCTATTCATTTTTCGGAGTTAAGAACCAGGCATCCTGTAACTTCAGTGAAACTCCAGTATTTAGAGGGTAAGCGGGATGCTTATGGGCCACTAACAATAGGCTGTGCATGACTTGCGTCACTCGACTATTGAAAGTTCATACCTTCTATCTGTTTGGGTTTATATAGTAGGCACGCACTTCAGAGGGCAATAATGGTCTAAACGTACGTTCTGGTAACAGTGATGGTGATGTTGATGGAACGTGGTCGCTTAACAGAGATGGAATTTGTGCATATATCTTGTGTTCCTGCCCGAAGATGTTCGTTGTACTTTGTGTGAAACCATTGAAATTGGTTTCAACGTTATGGCCTCGTGCTAGCGGGAAATAAAGGATCGGACGAAATGTTTCCACGCACCAACAACCGCGAGACTGCCACACGGTGGACAAGCCATGCAGATCATTTGTGCTTGTGCTCTGAACGCTGATTTTGGAGGAGGCTGTTCCCTATGTCGTGGACCTCGATGTCTTGAAAGTCTAATGACTCGTGATGAGAGCTCTAGTTCCGTATGGTACGATCTATTCTACACTGACCCGAAATGCGGATGTGGCTTGAGATTTCAGACTCTTGCTTGCTGAGCATCAATCAGCAAGCATATCGCTGCGCCGACGAGTTCAGCATTGATAGCGATTGGAGGGAAAATCCACCGGCGAACGGCATAAGGTTTGGATTTTAGTGTACCATAAAATGGATTATTGCTTCTCGACTGGGGACTGGCGGTGCAACGTGGAAATGGACCAGGTAATGAAGATCTGGGGTGTCGTTGTGAGGAGTGACATTGACATGGGTAGTGAGATTGACGAGAGAGAGACCCTGACCCTGCAACAGCCAATAGGCCCATGCTGTCAGATGCTGGACCTGTCCTGTCAATCGAGATCTCTAACGTTTCCCCCAGCCTATATGTGCATCCCCATAATAGTGCCAAAACGACCAACCCAACCCATGTACCAAGAATGTGAGGCATGAAGCATGCAGCGACAGAGGATTCTTTCGCAATCTTGTCCACATACAGAGACTTCGGCTGATTTTTCCACACAGCTGCTATAGCCGAGGGCGGGTACGCCCGTTGACATCGGGCATACGGAGTTTCTTGGCTTGGGCTTGGTGTTATATCAAGCCTTCTCAAGTTGCAACTCGCAAAAGGTAGGGACCAAGATTATTCGGCATGAAAACAAGACAACAAACACCGCATGGCCGGTCACATTAATACCGAGTAAACCCCCCCCCCGGCCTACTATCACAAGCATCAATGACGTTTGCTGCAGACCCAGCAGATTGGGGCTTTGTGAGAAACACCACACCGGCAGGTCGCCAATCTAGCAGACGGTCTGTCCACGACAGGCGCCAGGTTATGATACCAAATACGCGACCCAACCCGGGTTTTCGCGCAACTTATCAGGCATCAAAACGGTTTCCTACAGTAATCTACAGTCTGGAAGTACTTGTACATGTAATACATTTCTTTATGGTTTATGGTATTCTCCGAATTCCCTTTTCTTTCACCATCCTGCACTTCCCCGTCTTCGTCCACCTCATCGGGCTCTATTCACGAATTGTCAAGTTTCATGACTCGAGCTGGGGTCCAGTGTTAGATGTCACAACCAGCGGGCTCATGCAGGACTGGCAATCCCAGCGTTGAATTCGCTTTTTGTGAAACCCTTGCTTGACGAGTATCCATTTGCCTCAACCCCAGCTTCTGTACTGTTTGGTAAGTGAAGGAGAGAAAATAGGCCGATTCCAAAGCTGCAACAATACCATATATCCCGTTAACCCTTCAACTGCTTTCAATGGTATAGTTACTATGGCCTAGGAGTCCTGAGACATGACTTTTCTATAGGATCTAGCGGATTTGAGAGGAACGATTCCTTGCTAGCTGGTACTCCAGCACGCCACAGTGACACAAGATATGACAGATCCCTATAACTGAAATTGTACGTTACACTACGATGCTGTACTGTTCCAAAGGATCATCGAATGCAACAATCAGTAGTGCAGCATGCAAGTATGCAGAAGTCTCATGGAAACCTGCATTGCGGTGCAAGAAGGGTGCAAGAAGGACGTCCCCTGGAATGCACTTCATTGTCTTCTCTGCAAACGAATGGCTGGACTTGGGATGACCCGCCAAATCGATCAAGCAATACCCATCTATTCTTGAGCCTGGGTGGTTGCAGGTGCTCTGTGTGTCTGGGAATCCCAGCTGCGCCATTCTTGGAGCTGGAATTTGATCCAAGGACCAGATTGGTGGCATGAGCTGCTTCTTGACAGACGGCAGTTGTTGGGAGTCCAAACGTGTGGGCAGATTACCTGAGGAGGGCGACGTTTCGTGCCCCGAGTGTCAGGTGTTTGTGGAACAATTAGAATAGCACTGCCACTGCTTTTCATCCTCAGCACATTTCCTGAACCAATTTCAAACGTGATAGGTGCTACTTGTCACTTGACTGACATTACAATTCCTATCACTATGTCTAGTCTTTCATAGGGGTTTTAAATAGACGTCCATTAAATTTTGAAGCCTCTCCGGTCTCTAAGCTTCATGACGTTCACCCAGCAGCTGACGGCATGGTTAGCACCGTTTCACGAGGCAAGTGTAGGCGTATCTTGCAGATCGAATAGGTTGATTTGACTTGGGGTATTGGCTGAAATGTTTCTCTCTTTGAACTTTAGGATTTGGGTAGGCCAACGAAAGGATTGATAGTGTGACACCATCACCAAACCATACTTCCAGTAGTCTGGGAGTGTATTCTTTTTAGGAAGGTGTTTCCTGCTTCTGTGCTTCTGCCCCGTCCGCGTCAAGCTGACGCCAAGATCAGATGGTAAGCATGAGAGGATCAAGATCGCCAGATTCTGCAAGCACCTTGATCCTGAATAAGTTTATAAGATCATGTTGAATCTGCTTCAGACCTCGTTATTGCGCCCCAATTTATCTGTTCCAACTCCCCTAGCAAGTTTTCTGCTTTGGGGTTGGGATCATGCAACCACCTCAAGTGTTGGCATTCAACAGAGTGTCTCCATCTGAAAATAGAGTTGAGCTTAATCCCAATTTAGATGCTATCGCTGGCTAATTTTTCTTTTCTCGTACCCCTATACTGCATTAGCTTGCGTTGTCTTAGCCTCGCACTTCTTTCAAAACCTCTCGCTGTCCGCTGATTTGGCAGGAAGCTAAGAAGACTAGCCACGAGTCTGGCACTCACATAGATCATAGCCTGTCCCTCAAAGTATCTATTTCCGGTCTGATTAGCGTCTTTAGCAATTCATATTCATCGCATGTAAGTTGGTCGAGGGGGGCACCAGAGCCAAACGTCACCGTTAGAAGGTACTACCTTAATTATTGCCGGATTATTTCTCAATTGGTCTTAATACTGCCGGAACCATACCCGGAAGATATGAGGGTTACGGTTAGATGTCATCGGATGATCGGACGCACTGTAGTGTCGACATCCATTGACAGAAACAAAGCCGAGGCTTCTAATTGTAGATTTGCGCGAGTCTCGAGCCGTCAAGAAGACATAACGTGGCGCTTTTACTCATCCCCCGCATATCTTGCACGATAGTTTCATAGTCTAAATTTTACTTCCGCAGTTGTCACATATAGGGACGCTTCAGCGCTGGCGTCGTGCTATCGTAGTTGTCAACGTCTAGGTTCGTTCTTTGATTTTGGGGCAGGTAACGTCAATGGACTTTAATTGCCGAACCGAGCAACTCCTAGGTAAGTCTGCCTTTTGTCTCCTTTGCTTGATATTTAGGTCTTTATAGCGCTGGCAAGTCCGACGCCGATATCCTATTCCATAAAAAACTATCATCATGTCTGATGATCTTCAACCACCAACAATCCACCAGCAGTGACTACAAGCACCGCTATATTCATCTGTCAGGGGTTTTGCTATGAAAAACTCGGACCTCCGAAATTGTGGTACATACTGGGAGGATACGCAACCCGAGGTAAATTCAGGTATACTCTACTTGCTACAAGTTTCCCTCGATCCGTGGACCAAACCGCAATGTAAATAGTTTACCATTCGCAAACATTCCAAGGAAAGGCAAGTGAGTGGTTCGATTCGCATATACTAAATCAATGATGTCAGATCCATCCTATCCAAGTTGTACTTTTGCGCTTCCTTCAAGAACAATGACTTCCCCTTCTCGGCGAATGTCCCTTTTTTTGTTGCAGTGTATTTTCTGTAAAGTTTTTGAAGTCAGAGTCTACACTTTGTTATAGGGACACCATTCGATTCGTCGTATTGATCCGTGGTAGCAGGCAAGTTTCTAGTGCTTCGAAATACTTAGCTTTTCCGCACTTTCCATCCTGCGACAATTCTGCGAAAATCGTTTATGAGTACGGAGTCGACATAAATTACAGTCATTTTCATAGTACATCTCGTGCGGCTCTTACCTCCTGATCGCCCTAGTTGAGCAATAATGCGTCCCAGGGTCGAGCCCTTGCCCTCTAAATGCGCAAATTGCTTCCGGAACAAGTTCTTTGGGTCTCCATGATTGATGGAGAAGAAAACTGCCAAACCTTTCAGGCTTTAGCCTTTGAAAGCGCCGCCTCCCAGACGTGTCAACGAGGACCAACCGATAACAGCGTCATCGAGTTGGGGGTAACGTTACTTATTTAAACCTTGAGCTCGTGGAGTATCCCCACAGGGTCAAATAGTGTGCGCTCCATGGACCATGTCATATCTTTGCGTGGACTAGAAGAGCCTATACTATTGGGTGGGAGGGGGGCGTGCAAAGAATAACTCACTGTAGGTCTAGGTACAAGTTCTTCGATATCGACGTGCATTTGATATTCGAGTCGAAGGACAGCCTGTCCTGGCATATACAGGATTTCCTTACGGAGAGATCTCACTGCTTCGTGGATTTGCAGTGACCGATTCTGCGCAACGGAGGGGATATGGATTCCTTCTTTTGATTATGAGGGTTCAATTTCTTCCCGAGTATGGGAGATGACAAGCAAGATACGGAAAATGCTCATTCTGCTCTATCCGTTAACGCTGCCACAATTGTAAGCTACGCCATGAATGAGCAGAGTTTAGGAATGTGGGATCCTTTTCACAAGAATCAAAAATGAGAATTTCAATGCTAAGGTGACCCAACAAAGGCCGTATTCAAATGGGTCATTTTTGACGCCCACCTTCTACCATATCTTCTGCCAACAATAGCTTTGGCAGTGCTGCCAATGTGTACGACGATATTGGTCAAGAAGCTAGACTAGACCCCCACGCACCAGCACGTGCTCGCTTATACGCTGACTAAGCCCCCTTTTCACCCCCTGCTACATCGCTGGCGTCCCTTCAGACATATTTGCTTTGTGGTTATCTGATGCCTCAAATTTGGAAGTATTCGACAGGCAAAGACTGGAAAGTAGTTGGACAGCTACCCCACGAAGGAAAGATAAGCAGTGAGCACGTGATGGTAAAAGTCGGCTGTCAGCTGTCAAAAACGGATCAATAATGATCCTTGATCCTCGAGAATGATAGACAGCACAGGACAAGACAAGGCTTTCCGTAGGTGTGGCAGAGCAAAGCGGCTCTGCAGTGCAACCTCGATGACGATACTGGTTGCGTGACTGGATGCCCAGCTCATCCATTGACCAGTGTATGAAAGATGGTACTGAATAGAGAGGAGCTCCAACCAATCGATGCAGATGTAGATGCAGCTTTTGTTCTGTCTTCCTTGTTGAATTATGTAACAAAGCAATCGGCGCAAGTGAACGTGAAAAAGTGATCATCAAATTTTCGCAATCTAGACCGCGTGGGGGCGCTAGGATCTAGAACTACGGATGTTACTTTACTATACGAGGATTTCTATGCAGATCACAAATTCATACCGTACAACTCAATGAATACCACCACCACCACCACACCCACCACCAGACATCCGCAGCACCCCTAAGCACACATCGCAACATGCATCGCCATTGACCAACATCTCTGTGAATTCAATTGACCCCTGCCCCTGCCCACACCGACCGACCGACCCGATCGCCGCCAACCATGGATGAGGCGAGCAAGCTGGTCTTTGAGCTGCAAAGCAAATTGGCCGAGCTCGATCACAAGGTCTGGCTCTATCGCAGAGACATGGCTTCTGAATTCACAAAGTATGCCGAAGGCCTATTGCGCGACGTGCCCAGGGATGTCTCCGAGACTGTCTCAAAAGCCCTGGCCAGATCTATGAAGGAGTATAAATCTCTGAATCTCGACGCGGCGGGCGCTGTGGAGTCGTGTGCCGCAGGCACCAGCAGCCTCGAGATTAGGGCTGAGGGCGAAAGGCCGTCACAACCTACAAAGCCGAGCTTGTCCACACGAGAAGAAGTAGTCGACGAGAGTCCCGGAGGTCCACACGATAGGGAAAAGGCCCTTCAAGGTCTATTCACACCAAGCTATCTGCCCCTCCTCGACGGTACCCATCATCGGAGCGAGCGCAAATCGAGCAGCGATTCTCAAATATCACAACAGCTCGAAAATAAAGACGAGGAAATGGCAATGGACAATAGGCAGAATGTTGCAGGCACCGGGATCCGATCATTGACAAACTCCCCCGAATTACAAAGACCCCCCGCACCGAAACGAAGAAACACGGACGAAGTCTCAATAGCCTCGGATTGGAGCAGCGATGGGACTCGGCGAAGTGCTCTTCGGCGTACCTCCACGTCGTCGAACAAGCAGCTTACAAGCCCACGTCGCGTGCGGTTCGAGGTGGAGGGTGAAGAAGTCCTGCCTACAGCTTCCCCACTTCCCTCCCAGTTGATCCTCTCTACGGATATACCTGAGCATTCTCAGTCACCAAGCGATGAATCAGATGAGGAGGTCGGATCAGAACAAATTGAGGATGTCAACGAGCCTTCACCGAGGAGAATCTCGTCATCGCAGGCACTCAGAGTCCTCTCAAGAAACCCCGTAGCCGACGATGGTACGCAGTGGACAACCGTTACAGCGCCCCCGGACGGCTCAGCATCGGTCGCTGTACTTGGTCCAATATCTCAGGACTCATCGAGTGAAAATCTACCGAGGGCCAATGGCTCGTCAGGTTTGAGGATGGGCCATGGCTACGGTCTAGAGGAATATTCGAGTCAGGGCGAAGAATCTAGTCAGCAAACTTCCGAAAGTGCTTCTCAGAGCAGAGCCAAACGCGAGAATTATGACTCGGAGACCTCTTCTGATGACGATATGCTTGATATGCCACCATTAAAGTCGATGAAGGGGCAGAAGAGCACCCAATCCCCCACCTATACGACAAAGCTGGAAAATATCCAGTCACCGACAGCCTCTTCAAAGACCTCTGACTTCCCTCGGACAGGCAAAGAAAACTTCGGCAAGTCAACGAAAATTGGAGGTGGAGCTATGCGGTTCACCGATGAGGATGATGAGCAACTCTTTCACTTTGATGAAAACACCGATCACTTGGTGCATCGTAGTCCACCAAAAGAGCAGGACGAACCAGAAACCTCATCTTCGGCCTTTCCAGTAGACGAAAAGTCTATCGCCGAGCCTACCAATCTCAGCCAGTACTCGCAATCGCCAGCACGTCCGATTGTCAAGCCAGGGCGGACGCCTACTAGATTAAATGACGTATCTGGTACGTTCAATGGTCATCCATTCAGCACCCCGATCGTAAACCCCGAGGTCCACGCTCAAGCCGCGTCACTTGGCGACGTCAACAGCTTTGTGGGGAGCATACACGGCCGTAGCGGTGTCGACGAAGGCGACATGTACAGCTTCAGGCAGAGCGGCGGGATAGGCAGTTACTCCGGCACTCCGAAGAGCATGACCGAGAGATTATACATGGATGAATTGAAGGAGGCTGATGAGACGCGGGAAAAGGAGAGGAGGAAATGAAGTGAAATAATAAATGTACGCATGAGATGAGATGATTTTCATGAGATTCGGTTTGGTATGGGTGGGTGATTTAGCGATGCATTTTAAGGGGGGTTTTTCTGTCTGTTATTCTACATGCATGGATGGTGGGCGTTTTGGAGATTCGCCTTTATGATGCTGGGAAGACAGACAATGAGTGGACTTGGATATGAGATTCAAGCACATAGTACAAAATCAGATTAGATAACAAGTCGCTCGCGCAAGTGCAAATGCCGTTGAAATAATTTGAGATTCTGGTTTTTTCAGCACTTGCTTCTATTGATTCATGTTCTCTCGTTTGTTAGTGGGTTCACATATCATGCAATGATCGAGTGTTATTTGAAGGATTGAACAGGCAAAAGCAAGTAACTAGAGTATAATACACCACCGAACTTGAACGATCGTCAAGATGTACCTGCCGTCTCCCAGTGTGTCATATCGTCCTTGTTAGGATACGCCGATTTGACGTACTCGTACCCTGTTCACATAATGGTGCTTCCCTGCTTGGCTTGCCCGCTAGTCACTACTGGTTTTGGAAGTCCAGTGGTGTATAATCGTCCCTTTGTTGTTGGGGAGGCTTGTTTAAAAATGAGGACACGGATGGTTTACGCCCGACGTGGGATCGGTTAAGCATCTCATGCAAGCCCGTATGTGGCTTTGGCTTGGTGATGCTTGTTTGTGGTCCGTCGTCAAATAGTATCAGCTTGGGTTTTGAAGGCCTGGATGATGCTCTGTTTCCATACTTTCGCGGTCCCTCGCCTGATGCTGAACGAGATGATATGGACTGGGGCTGGGATTTACAACGAACGTTGCGGCAGTTCGCGAAATTGATGCTGCAACTGAACTCTCGGCACTAAGAAATGCTGACGACGATCTTTGTATAGCATCTGATAATGCCGGCTGTCTGTTATGATCGATGGACTTGTTTGGGTGCTGGGAACTGCTTCCAATAGTCGAGCGAGATGATCGAGAGATAGATAGCCTCTGAGAAACCATCGGAGGATAACTCGCGACTGCCTCGTCGTCAGATGGCGATGACTCGAATATTTGACCAACGCGTCTCTTCCCCCTATTGGACTGTCGGGTTGCATCGGCAGATTGCTTCGATTTGACCGTGGATGCTTGAGGTTTGGGCTGTCCGTTGTCCACCTTGGCACGTCGCGGTGAAGCATCATATGAACCGAAGACATCCGACACCCCCTCGCTCCAGTTGCTGTTGATGACAGTGGCATGGCCGGATGGATCAAGCAATTTAATGATGTTGCCATTGTACACCTTTTCGTTGTCCGGCAGCATGCTTGATGGTCCTGCATTGATGAAATGCATGGTCTTTGGCCATAGGGCAAACTCAGCCATGTGAGTTGCTGTGAGCAAGGAATTGATGGTTTCTTGGGATGATGCAGACACGGGTGGCATTGGGGAAGAAGGGATTCGAACGGTGCGGGGTTTCTTGATGGGTGGAGGGGGGGATGACGATGAATCCTCGATGTCAATGATCTCTAGAGATCGCTTTTGAGGCTTGTCCCGCCATTTTGGGTGTGGCTAGAGAGTTGGTGTTTCGAAAGCAGTGGTTTTGGTGTGCTCTTAATGTTTGTGGTGCAGAAAAACTTCAAGTCATGTAGACCTAGGTACTTGGGCGGTATGAAGAAGTTTATTCACGAGTTCTCCTGTGAATGTTGAAATATTTATAGATCGGAAGATACTCGATTGGTATAGATGCAAAAGTAAACAGAGCTGACTAATTCCATGATTACAGGGAAACCACGTGTACAATCTGGTCAGTACCATTCTTATTGTTCTGCCCAACTCTCATAACTTTTGAAACCTCCACTTCTAACTCCACCACATACCATAAATCTCACCATACTCTCAAACCATAATCGTCATGGGATCCGGATGCCAAACATCAGCATTGGAACGAACATTGTCGTGCCATGGTTCGAGTACTGTACAACTCTCTTGCTGGGACTATATACGCCTTCTACAACCAAGGCGGTTCATGGAGTCATGTTCCGGTACCATGGGCAACAAAACTCAGGCACTATACTCTTCTATCTTGTAGAGGTTTGGTTCTGGTATCATGTATGTAAGTTCATTACTTTTTAAACCATTCTATGTACTGAGAAGTCCGCGAGGATAAGCCATACCATGGCCTAGACCCCGATCCCTTTGCGCCAGCGGGCATCACCCCGGCCCAAAGATCTGGCCCCAAACCACAGCATCTCCAACTTCAACACACCAGCGTCCAATGCCAGCGTCCTGTTGCAAAACCTGGCTTACAGCCAAGCCAATCTGCCGATCATCTTTCTGGCTCTTCACTTTCACAGAACCATCACCACCCTGACTCAGAGCTACTGAATGACCGCTCCATCGCTCCTCATCGTACTCCTCCATGAATCACCTCGCGCATGGGAGGTTATTTTGTTTTAAAGGGAGAATGTACACCGGGTCAGTAGACACAGACCCTTTTCGAGGTAAACGAATAGATTCTTTGCCGGCGTCTCGGGATTGAATATGTTCTGTTCTAGCATCGGTTTATCGTAACCCCGCGACTCTTCACGTCAAGTCTTTAAAGACTAAGCCTATATGTGCCTCTCGTCTGCAACAGATCACATGTCTCATAGAGCACCGCCGTCATCCCCACCCGCAGGAACAATGACTCTCCCCATCCCTCTCATTCAGAATATTCTTCCTCCTTCCGCCCGCTACCTGTTCCATCCACCTCAGCCCTCGAGATCATATGCCCCCTTTCTGCCGGAGCACAGATGAATGAGATCCGCGCGCAGATCTCGCCATAGTTTGGCCTGCCATCGACACCAGAGCAGTTGGGGTATCCGACGTCGGATTGTTGCCTTTCTGCTGAAGGAGACAAGACGGGTGATGAGGTATGTGACGTGTTTCCTGCCCCCCCACCGCCAAAGGACTCCACTCGAAGACTAAAAACGGCTCGAGTTACCAAGGATTTGCAGGAATACCACAACCATGAGTGGCATTGGTGATCTCGAGGCAAGCCGGGCCTAGTCACCATCACTAGAGTTGCAGCGATAACCACCCGGTGCCTCTTCCTTCACATCAATAAGACATCCCGGTACTACCATATGATGGCCTGGTTTATTTCGGAACCGCCAAATCAAGCATCCAAGAGCTATAGCAGCAAGTATTCCGATGATTAGTCCGCCGACGACGATTCCAACGATTGCCGCAAGAGGTAGTGATGGGCTGCTAGAGGGAGTTGGCGACGTTGGTGGCATCGAGAACGAATAGGTCTGGAAGTAGGATGCTGAAGACGGTACTGAGCTCGGTATCTGCGTAAATGAAGACATTTTTTTTTCTCAATTGAAAGACGTTGTCGACAAATGTTGTTAGTGAAGGTGAAAAAAAAATTTAGGTACTTATACGAGTATTGCTACAGTAGACAGAAGAGAGAGCGTTGTAGAGGAAATAAATGATCAATCACATCTTAGCCATGATGCAGGCGAACTTTCTATTGAACCTTAAAGACGAGACAAAAGGAAATCACGAGGTGAAAGCAGAAAGGAGCGCAGTCAATATAAATTGCTAGTCGTGGTGGCTTGAGATATGTAGACGCAACGATAATACACATAGGAGCGGACGAATTGTAAGGCATTGATTCATCGTGTCCCGGACTTAGCAGGTGGTGGCTGAGAAAACAGAAAACGGATACGAACTCCAGCGCCAAAAATAAACGGTCGGAGAGTATACCGTTGCGGCTGATTATTGATACTTCGCTACGAGTTGTTCACTGACTAGGTACTCAAAGAGATGGTGAGGCATCGTATCGAGGGCGAACACTTCAATGGGAAGGTAACACATGCTGGGGGATGGATGAAGATTAGAAGGACGCTTAGATGAAAGACGGGAATGCGCCCAACACCTATAGATCGTTGAATGAGCGCAACGAAATGGGGATCGAATTGAGGCTTTTTTGGGGGGTCAGGTGTTGTTATATGCGTGGAGAAGAATGGTAGTCGCGTCCGCTGGAACGCATTGTGCTTTCAACCGTGGGCGTGTTGATAAGAACAGACAGACGGTGGGGGAAGTGTCTCATTGAAAGTATCAGAATTATAATGCCATTCTGCAGCATAACTCGTGCTATCAACTCTTCAAAAGCCATCTTTGAGAGGATGGATATACCTAGGTGATGGAAAGTCGCGTTTCAATGTTGTTGCAGTCGCGCCCGCGTGTGCCTGAGGCTGCAATCACTTAACCCCTGACACAACACCCTTCCACATCACATCAGATCAGCCAATGAAATGATTCAGTCCTCGGTTAGGATTTGAGCCAAATTGGTGTCCCGAAAGTCAGCGCTTTTGAAAATGGAACTTGCAGCCACCCAAAACGTACTAGCGCCGTTTTATCTCCCAAGTGATTGTGAGTTTTGGTGTGCACCTTATAAGACTTCGCTCCCCACCATTCTTTGCGTCTTCTTTCATCATAGTCACGAACAGCCACATCAACAATAATCTCATCTATTTCCATCAATCAACCCGTGATTTCATCACCAAAACACCTCTTACAACTCCCCCACATATCATCAATATGACTGGACGTAAGTATTCATCGCCTTCTCTGTTATTTGTCGCGTTCTTCGCAATGTTGTCGTTGTCGCCACCTTTTCCACGGTCGGGAAATGTGGTGATGGCTTCAACATCGCGCTTGCTCGCTCCAACCAATCACATTCGACATTTACATCAACAACCTTCCTCAAACCTCATCTGCGCTTTCATATACACCCATGCTAACGCGTCTTCACAGGTGGAAAGGGCGGAAAGGGTCTCGGAAAGGGTGGAGCCAAGCGTCACCGCAAGATTCTTCGTGACAACATCCAGGGTATCACAAAGCCTGCTATCCGTCGTCTCGCGCGTCGTGGTGGTGTCAAGCGTATCTCAGCCAGTAAGTTGATCGCGTCGCCTTCTCCTTACCCAGTATTAACACGCGTCTGCAGTGATCTACGAAGAAACCCGTGGTGTTCTCAAGACCTTCCTCGAGGGTGTCATCCGCGACGCCGTCACCTATACTGAACACGCCAAGCGAAAGACTGTCACCTCCCTCGATGTTGTCTACGCCCTCAAGCGCCAAGGCCGTACCCTCTACGGTTTCGGTGGTTAAGTTCTCCCTCGCCTCACACACCACCTCCGTTCGCTCTCACCTTTCGATACCTCAATCTTCGACACTGGTTTTACGACATGGATGGATCTCGATGGGCATATGTTACTTTTGATAGTCTATTACAGGCGGTCTAGCATGCTGTTTACGGCAGGGTTTCGCTCATCAACACGTTTTCCATCTTGGCACTCATATCTCGACATCGACTGGTCCTCAATCTGGTCTCGGCATATATTCCTCTGCAAACCTTTTGATCGTCTTTTGAAGACGGTCTAGCAGCCTGTTTACGGGCGGGGCTTCTCTGGAACTCGTATGCTTGAGATTTCACTCGCAGGTTGGGTTTCTGGGTGGACATGGCAGGTTCTCTTCATGATACATTATTTGATTTTCGGCGTTGGGGATCGGTAGGCTTCTGGTCTGGACTACATGGGCGTCTGGAGGGATAGCTTGCAAGAATATATACTTCTGCATTCGAGATGAATAAATTGGCCATAGGCCGCAATACCCTATTTAATTTCTTCATGCTTGTGACTTACTTGGTTGTCGTGAACACAGAAAGGTCGCTCGATGACCGCAAGTGTAGCTGTTTTCAAAAGCTAGCTTATCATATACGTCCGTTTTACCATCTCTCCGTAACGGCAACACCTCTTTCCATTGAAACTATTATTGCTACTTCCGCCTAGGCTCAGGCTTAAACTCATGGTGTAGTCTTCATGCCTATATTAACTACTTTGTATTTGCATTTTCCCCATGCGCGTTATAGCTATATCCATCCACCTAAATTCCAGCTTCCATTATCCACCCATTTCTCAAGTTTCTAAAACCACTCCTTTGCGATTAATCATTTGCCCATACACATTTCCCAAAGAAGCACTCACGCATCCGTCCCATAACATTTAACCTGCAGCTGACGATAGCTGTGGTTGTCAAGAAAGGAATTACAATAATATCTTTATTTAACATATTTTTAGATTCGAACGAGAAAAACATAACGGCAGCAGCTAGTTTCATATAACAGTACGAAGTGAAGGGGTGAAAAGAAAACCAACCAAGAGTCCCGAAAGCCAACAAGAATCTTCATTTTCTTCGAAGTAGAGATGAGTTACTTCTTTGAAGATGGTTCGAAGAAGTGAAAATGGGTTTAGTGCCTCGAGAGGCCTCGCTGTCCCTCTTATCGAGGAAGACTCAAGGGATAATCATGGCAGAGGACCTAGCTTCTAGCAATGGAGTAATCATGAGACTCCAAGTACCTGTTCTGCGCCACCAATGTCCCTTCAAGTTCATATTTCTGTTCTCCGTTAGACTCCATTGGACGTTTCTCTTTATGAGACTGGGGGGCCGGCAGGGAGGCGGCGTAGGAGGTGGGGGGGGGCGGGGCAGTTCCCAGCTCGTATAAGAAGAGGCGGATAATATTCGAACAAAGGTAGGAAAATGTTACTTGGGATCGTATTCATTGAGACACATAAAAAATATATTAGACTACGGATCGAAGGAAAGTGATCTTTGCCGTCACAAGAAAGTTCCTTAGTTTGGGAGACAATATTCGAGGGAGGGAATTTCGCTCTTGAAGTTTCAGGAACGGCTCCATATATCATGGGAAGAAAAGTTCGAATGCTGTCAGAGATGATTTGCATTACAAACCGAAATGAGCTCACAGTAAGAGTGCTGAGTATGCCCTACCATCTACAGTCTAAGTAGTCTAGATACTCCCTCCCGGCTAGCAAAACGTGGGTAGATGGGATTAGCTCAGGGGTTACTCATTCAAGTGCTCACCTGCCATTGATCTCCGTTTTGGTTGTCCTGCGATCCTCGGTTTGAAGGAACCCAGTATGCACGTACTTCCATGCCGAAAACAATTCTGGGGAATATCCGATCATCATGCGGTCACCCACGAAACAGTCTGAGCCTTGACCGACCAACAAACCAACCCGTGGCTGTGACAATTGGATGTGATATCCACGCGGCCTAGTTAGCTGTACATTTTTGGGTAGGGTCTCCAAAATCTTCTTGAACATGTCAAATATTCGATGTTGCGGGCGGCATCAATCAATCCAGATAACCCTAGGCAGTCGCTTCTAAAGATCTGTGAGAATCGAGACCGTGAAGGGGTGGAGATTAGGTAAAATTGATCCAAGAAACTCAACCATCATCCGCAGCTGTTGTAAGGAGTATGGGGGATCCTGCATATATTCTACACGATGTATGAGGCATTTTTTGGTTGGACCTTTGCTGGAAGAAGCCAGCTTTTCGATGGACGTTGGAGCATTTGTTGGTGAGGCGCCCTCAAATATTCCGAGTGCTCAGAAATACTATGCGCGAATTCCTGCAACCTTCCCTTCCTCTCCACTATCAATATCAATATCAATAATGTACCTCTACCGGGGAATGTGCAGGCGGACTCGCGAGCCATACTTCTTCCCCGGCATAACAGCACAGACACATAAGTCATCCCCGGAGATGCAGCTGTACTCTTCGATCTTGCCAATCAGGGTCTCGGAAATTGGACCCTTGCCGACTCTCTTTTGGGTTTTGGCCAGTGCAAGAATCTTGTCAAAGAATCAAAGAGGAGGTTGGCTGCCAATGCTTACGGCTCGTGGCCTGGTATAGTATGAGGGATTTATATCTGCTTCAGCCTCGTTGGCCATTGTGCGTAAAATTTGCAACAAAGGAATCTGGTTGACGGTGTGGTTTGCTAGTTGCAAAGGTCAAATTAACATCAAATCCCCAAAAAGGCTGCCACATGTCAAATTACAAGTCGTTTAAAAGATCCCAGAGGCCGCCTCTCTCCTTTCCAAGTTGGACTTGCAAAGGATATTTCGATATTCTACTGTACTGCGTTCTGACAGCTCCCTGTTTGTTGGCTTTCTTTCATCTCTTCCCTCAACTTCTTTCCGCGGGAAACTTAATTGTCTACTTCTGCATTTAAGCCTTTGGGTCTTCACTCCGACCACTTGAGCCACTGCATTCCAAATTTCCTCTCCCCTCACCATGGCTGAGTTTCGGGACGAGAAGCAGCATGCTCCTCGGATCCAGTGGACGGATGTTGACATCGAGGCTGGTGACATGAGACCTCGCCAATCTCTTCATCGTTCGAATTCAAACATGTCAATCAACAGCGTACACAGCAGAAGGGGCTCGATTGATCCGGCATCAGCTCTTCCAATTCAGTATAGGACGGTCTCCTTTCAGATCGCCGAGTCCAAAGAACATAATATTGCTGAAACTCAGAAAGCAAAGGGCTCAGCAGCAAAAGGTAGGCAGTATTTGTTCTTCTCAAAGTCTCACTCATTATATTGATACATCGACAGGACTTTCAAACATCGATTGGCATACACTTTCGCCGAATGAAATCTATACTCGCCTTTCCACTTCTCCAGCCCAAGGTCTTTCCTCAGAACAGTGCAAACGCCGCCTCACCGAATATGGGAAAAACAAACCATCAGCACCACCAACGCATCATTTCCAATTAATATTTGGATATTTCTTCAAAGGCTTCGGATCCATCCTTCTCGTCGGATCTATTCTCGTTTTCGTATCGTGGAAACCCCTCGGTCAACCTCCAGCGCAAGCAAACTTGGCACTTGGGATCGTTCTCATTGCGGTCTTCGTCATCCAAGCTGCATTCAATGCGTGGCAAGATTGGTCTTCCTCTAGAGTCATGGCCTCTATCACAACGATGCTTCCTGATGATTGCCTGATGCTACGAGATGGCAATCAAGTGACAGTTGTTGCCAATGAAATCGTCCCTGGCGATTTGTTGTATATCAAGTCTGGCAATAAATTGCCTGCTGATGTGCGCTTTGTGGAAATTTCCTCCGACGCAAGATTTGATCGATCAATTCTTACTGGTACGAGTTCTTATGATAAGCTGAGCGTAATCATATACTGACCGGATTACGCAGGCGAATCACTTCCACTCCAAGGTACTGTAGATAGCACGGATGAAAACTACCTCGAGACCAAGTGTATTGGTCTCCAGGGTACTCATTGTATATCCGGTAGTGGAATGGGTGTGGTCGTCTCGACAGGCGACAACACTGTCTTTGGCAAGATCGCAAGGTTGACGAACGCTCCTAAGACAGGTTTAACTCCGTTGGAAAAGGAAGTTTTCAACTTTGTCATGGTCATCTGTTCTATCATGTTCTTGATGATAGCTTTAGTGATAATAATTTGGTAAGTATCTATTTCACGATTTTAGGACGACCTGCTAAGATCGAGACAAACAGGGTTGCCTATCTGCGCAGATACCACCCAGGCTTCATCAATGTCCCAACTTTGATTGTGGACTGTGTGTCTGTGGCTATCGCTTTCATTCCCGAAGGTCTACCTATCGCGTTGACTGCTTCACTTACCATTACAGCAAACCTAATGCGCAAGAACAAGATTTTGTGCAAGTCTTTGAAGACCGTCGAAACGCTTGGATCCGTCAGTGTCATATGTTCGGACAAAACTGGAACACTGACCAAGGTATGCAACCTACTCCAGGTCGACGCACGTAAAATTGATAAGTGTACAGAACAAAATGCATGTCACAGAGTGTTCAATTGGCTTGCAAAACATGGATCCTCAGTGCACAAGGGACGAAATGATGCATCGCCGTAGCGAAGGAGAAGGCTTCAATGCAGTCGACCAACTACGGGCAATTGCTGGTTTGTGCAATTCTGGAGAGTTCGATGCTGCCACCAGCCATCTTCCTCTTCATGAGAGAAAGATCAACGGGGATGCAACAGATCAAGCAGTGTTGAGATTCTCTGAAACCCTGGGCCCTGTTTCGGAACTGCGACGAATGTGGGGAAAAAGATTTGAGCTTGCATTCAACAGCAAAAACAAGTACATGATTAGGACTTTACAACTAGTCGAGAGAGAAGGGCTTGATATCGCACTTCCATCTACAGAGGCTGCTTTATTCCGCCCTGAAGATACGTAAGTCTCACGAATTCCATTAGCAGCCCTTTACTAATGCCTCAAAGTCTTTTGGTGATCAAAGGCGCACCTGACGTATTGATCGGTCGATGTTCGAGATATATAAGCATTAAAGGCGAGAGCAAGGTTCTCGACGACGGTACACTCGCAGAGATTGAGAACACGAAAAATACATGGTCCTCTAATGGTAGACGCGTGATTTTGTTGGCTCGCAAGACCATTCGCAAAGAGCAGATGAGAGAGTTAGCCACGTCAGCTAATCTCGAAGACGAGATTTCGCATCATGCTCGCTCTGGCTTGACCTTCGTTGGCATCGTCGGCATTGTAGACCCCCCTCGAGACGAAATTCCCTCGGTGGTCTCCATATTACGAGGAGCCGGTATCCGCATTTTCATGGTCACTGGTGGTGAGTAGATGTAAAATCATTTGTTGCTGGAATTCACTTTCAGAAAGTTTTAATGCTAAAGAAGTATGTTCGGAATATTCCTAACTTCGCACCTTCTATAGATTTTGCTCTTACTGCACAAGCCATTGCAGTCGAGTGCGGCATCATCACAAACTCACTGGATATGGTCAAAGGGATCTCCGCACTTTCGCGAGATAATAACATATCAATTTCCGATTCAAGCCACGAAAAGCACCCCGTCGATTTCGCTTTCAATGCCGTGTCCTCCATCGTCATTAGTGGTCCCGAAATGATCACTCTTAACGAATACCAATGGGATGAACTCTGCAAATACGACGAAATTGTCTTTTCTCGCACCACGCCAGAACAGAAGCTCCGTATCGTGCGTGAGTTGCAGGGCAGAGACGAGATTGTTGGCATGACTGGCGACGGTGTCAACGATGCACCATCCCTCAAAGCTGCTGATATCGGTATCGCCCTTGGAAGTGGCTCGGACATTGCTATCGAGGCTGCTGATATGGTTCTCTTGGAGTCTTTTAGTGCTATCGTCGAAGCAGTGCAATATGGAAGAGTCGTCTTTGATAACTTGAAGAAGACAATCGCCTACCTTCTGCCCGCTGGATCTTTCTCGGAGTTTTGGCCAGTAATGACGAATGTAATTTTCGGCCTTCCTCAAGTCTTGTCGTCCTTCTTGATGATCATCATCTGCTGCTTCACAGATTGTGCCGCGGCAACTGTTCTTGCATACGAAGCCCCTGAAGCCGATGTCCTTCTCAGAAGACCTCGAAAACCCAAGACCGATCGTCTCGTGGACTGGAAACTCATGTTCCAAGCCTATGGTATTATCGGTGTGCTCGAGACACTTTGCTCGTTTGCCATGTCTTACTGGTATTTGCAACGCTGCGGCATTCCCTTCAGCGACCTGTGGTTTGGCTATGGTAGTCTTCCCGACCGTATCGATGCAAACTATGCTGCTGCCAGATTCCATGAGGCGTCCAGTATCTACTTTGTGAATCTAGTCGTCATGCAATGGTTCACCTTAATGACACTTCGTACGCGCCGTTTGAGTGTTTTCCAGCACCCGCCAGCGTTCAACAAGATCACGCAGAACCTGTACCTCTTCCCAGCTATTATTTTCGCGCTGGTCATGGCTATCTTCTGGCTCTATATCCCGCAATTACAGTCAACTCTGGGTACGAGCCAAGTTCCGGCTGAACATTTCTTCTTGCCGGCTGCTTTTGGACTTGGCATTCTGTTCTTGGATGAGGCTAGAAAATGGGGTGTGAGAAAGTGGCCAAAGGGTATTCTAGCCAAGATGGCTTGGTAAAGCGAAAAACCTGAATCCACGATATATTAATATTGTATTTAGAACAGTTGAAGGTTTTGTAAAGAAAGACTATAGCTGGTAACACCAGTTAATAGAATGACACCCCTCAAAGCTTCAAGTCTACTTCATACCGCCTCTTGAAATCTACCTCAGCAAACATATTCGGCATTATAGTAAATTCCTGGCAGTCATTCTTGGGCCGATTATCCTCGCCACCCTTTTTCTCCACATCACTCTTGAGTCTAAACTCCCAATTTCTCAACAGCTCAATACATACAACCTTGATCTCATTGCTTGCAAAGAATCTACCGGGGCAGGCATGATTTCCATGACCAAAGTTGAGAGATTCGGGCGATGTAGTGACGAATTGGTGCCTGTTCTCCATGCCCTTAATGGCGCGTAAGTTCGAAAAGCGGAACCCGTCAAACTCAGTGGGAGATTTGGCACCAGGTGGGTTGTAAGAGGGCGAATAGGTAGTCGTGTCTGCTGATGTATGCACAGCATATGCTGCGACGCCAAAGCGTGTGCCTTTAGGCAAGACAAGTCCAGTCGACAAGGTGAGATCAGAGGTCACCACGCGGGGATGTGACACTAGATACGGGTATAAGCACCAAAAGTTTCAAGGATTCGAACTGGATACATACTCATGGAAAGTGGGGACAATCTTTGAGACTCTTTGATGAAGCTATCCAGCTTGCGAAGCTTTGACATGCTGGTCTTCTTAAGCTTCAAGAAACCTTCACCGTCGATATCATATCCATCTTCTCGAAGAACATCATCAATCTCCTTGCGTAAAGGTTCGACATACTCAGGCCTACAGGCTAGGTCATAAATGGTGTGGCATATAGACATGCTTGTTGTGGAGATCGCGGCAAATGATACTATAAGGCTTGTAAGACTTTTACCCAAGCAGCCAGCAAGAATAAGACTTACGCATCATCTGGTTGATACCTAAAACCAGTGGGTCAGCACGCTCCTTCTGATCTATATGATTGAGAAGCCATGAGATCATTGTTCCTTGCTCGTCTTCATATCCCTCTAAACCCGATTTTTCGCCTTGGGCTTTTGCTAGGCAATCTTTGAGGATTGGCGTCAGCAATTCCGCCCCACGCGTTTTGTGCTTGTTGAGTCGTCGAATTTCTGGAAGGAATGGGGCAACAAATGGCCGCATCCAGCTGGTCCATTGCAGTATCGCCAGCCTTGCTAAATGAGCATGGGACGCAAATTCTGTCGTCGAAGAAACTGCGAAGATTAGGGAGTCAGCTTTATTCTCCAAGATATGTTAGAGTGCGTAGCGAAAAATTGGAATTCTTGGCATTCTCTGAGCAAGATCTCCGGAAACACATCCTAGATTCGTAGAGGAGTATTGATATAAGAAACATGAAATTTCAATTCACGTACCCCACTCCTCTTCTCTGCTTAAAGGGCGACCGACGAATACACGACCACTTAATAAAGCCACAATGCGAGCTAGTTTTCCGTAGACTTCAATCGAAGTCCAGTCATGGCATGGTCCAAATTCTTTGTCGAGCGCGTACTTGATTTCATCCTGAAGTCCATCCAGAGCACCGGCAATGTTGCGTGTCAAATCAACCCTCACGGCAGCTACGAGTTCGGATCTATCATCGCCAAACCCAGTGTGCCTTCCAGCAAATACTTCTCGAAGCAATTTATCAAAAGACGCCTTTTTCTCGGGGAGATTCTTTATTTCATTCAACATCGATATTGGAAGGATGACTGTTGGGGGTGAAGTTGGCATGAAGAATGGTGTATCTGGATACTGTTGGATAATATAACTTATTAGTTCTATAGCCATACGTTGGTATAGTGAAGAAGAACGTATGTTGTCTTTACCTTTATAGTTCCCTCTATTAGGTCCTTTGCCCAATCATCACTCTCGGCCGAGCCCACTAGCGGTAGATTTAGGCGTTTCGGGCGATTGAGGAGGTATCTAATAAAGGCAGCAACGATGAGAAAAGACATTACGCTTAATATGAGAGGCGACCTCATAGCGAAAGTCTTAAACTCGTTGGATACTGTAGTGGACGCCATTGTCTGATAACTTTAATGCCTTTCAATCGACATGTGATGGTGTTTTGTAGTATACTAGTAGTTATAAGGATCAACGTGACAAGAAACTCTATGAATAGTGGAGAGGCAGAGTGGAAAGGGAAGCGGGCAAACTTCATGACTATAACAAAAATTCTTTGGCGTCGTCAGTTATATAAATAAACCATGAATCATTATCCGGATAATAAACACTTCCGTTGATTGCATATCTCGAATTGAACAGTCCACTTGAAAACGTCGTGTAACCGGGAAGCTGCATGAAACCGTTTCTCATTCGCCTCAAATGATCATCTCAACCCCCCCCCCAATATGAATATACATCAAAACACCACTCAACAGCCATGCTACTAGGATACACGCGGATACATGATATATCTGACATTGAATAACTTTACTGGGCAGTCACACTCAGATCGGCACTTGCTATTCCCGGTGGTAGCGCGGCGGCAATCAACCAGTTCTAGCGTAATAAGCAGAGGCTCTATACTCATGAGGAGCTCCTCACGTTGTTCCAAACAAGTTTGGCTTGTATCTTGAGACAATACGTCAAAAAACATATTTTTCAAATATGACAAATCAAGGCCTTTAGTTGCGGGGCAGTCTTGGTTGCGTAACACGATATTTGCAAGGACTACGGGTATACTTTATGTTCAAAGACCGAGTACGATAGAGTACATGATGCGGAGACTCCGAAGATAACAGTGGACCATGCAGTCAGTTTTGTTACCGTTATACAAGTACAAGAATTCGCAAGCTGCACTATTACGACCAGTGATGGAAGTAGATTTAAGGATTTTGGCCCTTGACCTGGTCATCCGATGGCCGAAACGGGCCTGCCAATCACAGCGAGGGAAATTGACTCATCTGTCTTGGGGGAAAACGGATTGAAGATTCTTACAAATGACAGATCCGATCAATTAGTGACCTGAAATATTACTGTAGCACGAGGCGTGGACCTCCCCAGAAAAATAGCCCCTTTGATGATAACTATCCTCTGGCTTAAGCTTACTTGGCACTATTCTAATATTTCTACTATAAAGAAAAAAGAGAAGAAAAAGATTGATCAGAGGGCTTGCATTTAATGTTACTATTTACAAACTCGAGCACTCTATTCCAACATCACATTTAATGAATAAGACTAATCCTCCAACGCCGTCCCAAATGATTCCAGAGAGTGAAGGTCTCGCATTGGATTTTCTGAGATTTCAGAAATGGTTTTACAAAACACGTCGATCACAGCATCTAGCCCGATCGTCTTGCTCGAGACAGCGAATTGGATGTAGAGGCGGCCCTTATTGGCATAGGTTACCACGTTAAAGTCGGTTGGTAGCCCAAAGTCCAAGTTCTTCCATTGTGATGTCACGCCATTTATCGAGCAAGTCAGATCAAAATTTCCAATTTGGTGAGTGACAACGCTGCTGAAATCTGTCTTGGGCGACCATGTTTTTAAATGCTTCACAATGTCCTTGAAGTCTATGTTGGCGAATGGCATTGTGCGAGTGTATTGGATTTGGACGTGATGCAGCAAGTCTCTAAAGCTCCAGTTTCTCTGAACGGTTACTCGAAAGGGAGACATGGTCACGGTAGGGCCCCAAACAGTCTCGATATCCCCCAATGGCGCATCTTGTCCGCTGATAATGTTGCCGAATACAACGTCTCGTCGCTTTGTCATTTTTGCTAGAACAATAGACCACCTCCTTTGACGAGGGAAGCCATAGTTATCCCTTCAGGAGTAGAGGGAACTGGGATATCTCTCAAAGGCTTCACTCATCTTGAGAGTCTGCTTGGGGTAGTACACCTTTTGTGCGAATATCGATCATCTGAGATCCAGAAAGGTATTGCTGCCAGAAATCGTACGTCCCGGGAGTTTTCTGAGCTATTCAGAATTGCAAATATTGCGCGAAAGAGAGTGGAGAGATATGCAACGCGCAGTTATTATATGCGGAAGTAAAGTCTTTGGAAATCAATGGAAATGATCCTCTATCATATTGTGCATGTGTCATTTTAAGGACGAGCATGTGCTCCGCCTCGGACAGGGATATTAGAAAAGGTCAGAAATGAGGAGTGCCAGAATCAATTTCAGTAGCAGAATCTCGAGGACATGTCTTCTCCGAGAAGTCCGTCACGTCCTCATCACAATGAAGCCTCGACATTTCAAAGTCGATAGCTCGCAAGACCACCTGAAAAATATCGCACTGATAAGGAACAAACATAGTACGAAGGATAGCATGCTTGCGAACAATAGCACGGCAAGAAGCTTCAACTCGCTCCGGATCAACGCGCGTGGGTAGACATTTTTCGCTTCGAGAAGCTGGCTCTGAACTTCTGTGGTGGGCAGGATATCAATAACGTTCGAGGTTTCGAATGGTAGAGATGATGCTGCTAGAATTTGCGTCGCAAATGACTCCAAGTCGATTACTCTTTCTAAGCACGTTCCCAACAACAATTCTGAAGATGGTATTTCAATATTCTTTGAGCGGCTTACCGCAAGGATATGACATGTTCCAAAACGTGAAGCAAGTCCGAAGCATTATGAGACTATGGATAGCCTTTCTCTCTACGCTCCTAATGATACCACTCAGTTCCTTGACGGCATGGCCCTAATAATTTCAACAAAGAAACTGTTCTAACACTTGGATCAGCCTTCTTCTTAGATCACTATGTATGTTCGCCATTTTTTCGTCAAGTCTCAAAGGCTAATGATCTCATGACAAAGACAACCACCATATATTGACCGGGAATTCGTTGAAGACACTCTAGCAGATCTTATATTTTCACCTAAAAGTGTGAATCCCTATGCTTCTGTGCTTGTCAATGGTGTTCTTGCGATTGGATTCAGAGCCTTACCTCTTTCGTCGAGCAAGAAGATGCAGTCCAGCAGTGGTAGTATGGCGCAAGCTACTGGTTACTTCGACCGAGCACTACATACCAAAAATGAACAAATTGGAGATCAGCCAACCTTTCTTCAGCTCCAAGTAGGTGCAACGGCATTCTGGCTGTAGAAATACTTTTGGAAGGCTAACCGCCCTCAGGCTTTATTGACTTTGGTAAATTGTCCTTATCTTGCAGCTTAATCAGCAGGCCAATTGCTCACAAGGCATCCTTTAGCTGATTTACACCAAGAGCCAACAAGATATCAGCCTTATCAGGACACTGCTTTCACAATCCATCCAGGTCGTCCCATAAACTGACACGAATACTTCCCCAACAACCCTCAAACCCAGAAGAAACAAAGCAACAAAAGAATATCGCATGCATGTTCTGGTTACTGTATTCTATCGAGATTGGGCTTAGCGCATAACATGTCCTGCACCTCGCAATAGTAGGCATGGTTTGACACCCACTGCATATCTCCTTCTAAGTGCATCGTATCACACATGCTAGAGATTTCGCGGACCGCAATCTCGGACCGTTTGGTAGTACAGTGGGAAAATGTGGCCCGGAAGTGCTTGTGATCTGTCCCTCGATCCGATAGCTGCATAGCCACACTGAGTCGCTATCTGGAAAGGAAGAGAAAAGGAACACAATAATCGGAATCTTGGTTTACAACAGTGTGCCAAGTAAAGTTGAACCAAATCTTTCCTGGGCGCCTGCAAACTCCAATTCTTTGCAAATTTCAATAATCTTTGTCAGCCAGTCAGCAGCATAGTATCTCCTTCTTCTTCAATCAGAAACTACAAAAGTATATACAGCGTATCCAAAATGGCGCCGCTACCAGTGATCCATGCCGCGTGTATGAGAAATAGCACACGGGATGAATGTAACGCATCCGGCACAAAACTGCTAGACAGCATGGTTGAGCAAGGGTTCGTAAAGTTAGTTAATCACAGTGTTCCGCTTCCGGTTGTCGAGGATGCATTCAAAATGGTGAGCCATATTCGAAGAAATCCGTATCCGTATGCTAACAAGGATAAGAGGCAAGAAAGATATTTCAGTTGCCCTTAGATGTGAAGAAGTCTACAATAACTGACCCTAGTAAAGGCCAACAGCGTGGCTGGAGTCCACCTGGTGAGGAGAAAACATGGTGGCTAGAAAGCAATACTGGCAATGTCGACTCTCCTCGCTTTAGCAACAACAAGGTCAGCTTGTTAATCTTGTCTCGGACTCTGGATCCAAGCTGACCAGCGATTAGGAAAGCTTCGATTGTGAAATCCCAAATGACCAGCAATTTCCAAATAAATGGCCACCTGAAGAAGCTCTTTCAGGGTGCCAGGCTACAATGGATAAAGTTTTTTCGACTGTGGCAAGCTCTGCATCGATATCCTTGAAGTCCTCGCTTCGCAAATGCACCTTGACCCCAACCTTTTCTCCTCGCGATGCACCAACGAGGCTAGCACTATAAGCATCAATCATTTTCCTCCAGTTGCTCGAGAAATTTTGGAAAGCAAGCACGTCAGTCGAATCTGGCCACATACCGGCTTCGGAATTATTTCGCTCGTCCTTCCAAGTGGACTTGAAGACCGTGAGAACCCAGGTACGTTCATTCCAACGCCGTATAATAGAGATGAGGAGGTCGTTGTTCTCATTCCTGAGAGATTTCAACGATGGACCAATGGAAACGTTAGAGCTGGGATGCATCAAGTCACGAAACCAATTGAAATGACCGGTGATACAGTGCCCGAGAGGTGGAGTCTTGTGTATTTTTGTAAGGCAGATAGGCATGTCAACGTTGGGCCATTGGAAGAATTCATCAGCCAGGAACGGCAGCCGCTTTTTGAAGACCTAACGGCTTTACAGTATCAGTCTATGCGAAACTCTGTGCACTATCCAGACTGGTATGAATATTTGAGGCTCGGAGAGTAAAAACAGAAATTTGGCTAAAAATAAGTTGCAAGCATTATGTATTATACGTTTAGTGTTGTTATCACATAGTGCACTTTGCTGGCCTAGTAAATTGTCTTGTATTGCTTCCGCTGGTTCTGGTGGTTTAGTTTCTAGGTGTCTAAGTCTAAGTGTGGTGACAGGGCGTGGAGGTTCTGACCTCTGTATTGCTTAGTCATCCGCGCTAAGGTCATGTGACAGTACACGTGATTATCTATGCCGGCATTTAGAAAAGGGGTTTTATTCAATGTAGATATTCTAAAAGTGATCCTAACCATTTAACGCATAAGAGAACGGTAAAATAATATATAACCCGGTTTTAAAACACAAATTCAATTGCTGATTGCGGTTTAGTTTCAATGTCTTCAAGCTAGTTAGTGATTATCTTCTTCAGTTGTCCGGACCGGCTTCTGCAACCTCTTCGGTCCGAACGGATTAATGGTACTGATCCTCAAAATTGTACTCTGCTCATTATGTTGTTTTATTATGTCTCTTGATCAGAACGAACATATGAGGTCACAATGCCTATCTCAGGTAGCTTTGACTCTGAATTGGACGGACTCGCAGACAGAGTCAGAGTCACCAAATTGACCCACTAGCCATCAGACCACGGGTTGCAACAAAGTACTCTCGATGCAGCTGAACAAGACGAGTCTAAGCCTTGTCTCACCAGATACTAGGCCAGAAAGCTATCAAGATCTATTTCAACGCCCGCAAGAATGTCATCGACTCTGCTGTCATCTCCTGGTTCACCCTTCCCTTCCATCAAACCACGGGAATTGGATAATTCGTAGCTACAGATTATAAAGAATCCTTTTCCTTCAAAGTTAGTAGCGCCAGAAGATCTAAAGTTTGGAAAACATTTAATGGGTTGGAACTTTAATCATATGTCTGTGATATTTGGGTGCTGACAGAGCACAATAGATCATATACCTCAAGTCCATTGGTCCCTCGATCGTGAATGGTAAACCCCTCAAATCCTACCTTACCAACGCATTAGTCTAGATTCAACCGCCTGCGTCTTTCACTATGGCTTTGAATGCTTCGAAGGCTTGAAAGCCTACAAAGATGAAAAGGGTCGGCTTAGGCTGTTCAGACCCCGCATGGACATGGAGCTTTTCAAAGAATCCGCTGCGGGAGTAGCACTTCCATCTTTCGAGTTTGAAGAGCTCCTTAAGCTGATCGTTGAGTTTGTGCAACTGGAAGAAAGATTCGTCCTACTGTAAGAAAATTCCTTTAGTCAAAATGACCTCTTCTCAGTCATATCAGGAAAGAGGGGTATTCTCTCTATTTTCGACCGGTACTTGTGGGCACCAGCGGTAGTCTTGGTGTTACCGCTCCTACAAGTGCGCTTCTTTACATCGTGGCCTCACCGGTCGGAGAATATTATGGAGAAGGATATAGCGGTATTTCTCTTGAAGCAATGAACGGCTCGATAGCCACCCGGGCTTGGCCAGGGGGTGCTGGGCGCCATAAAGTTGGTGGAAATTATGCCCCTTGCGTAGCTCCAGAAAAGACAGCACAAAGCCATGGGTATCAACAATGTCTGTGGTTGTTTGGGAATGACGACGCCATCACTGAAGCTGGAACGATGAACATATTCATCTCGCTCCGAGTTTCGAAATCGGAGCGATTCAAATTGGTTACTCCGCCTCTAGATGGGGTCATACTTCCAGGTATTACGAGAGATTGCATTCTAAAACTTGCTCAAGAAAAGCTTGAGCCTCTAGGTTGGTTGGTCAGCGACCGCAAAATCACCATGGTAGAACTAGCAGCAGCATCTGATTCAGGGGAACTTCTCGAAAATTTTGGAACAGGAACGGCTGCAATTGTAAGCCCAGTAGAGAAGATTAAATGGGGTCAGAAGATTATAAAGTGTGGTCCATCTGAGAATCATAAAGCGGCAGACTTGGCGTCGCTCATGAAAGGCTGGATAGAAGCCAGGCAATGTGGACTAGAGGAGCACCATTGGAGTGTGTTCATTGATGATATGAAGAAATAGCGGATGCTGGACTTCAAATATTTAGAACTCAGAATGGCACCCCCAGACGGGTATCAGGCTATTCGAACCTTAGCTCAGCTTTTTTCCGAGCTTACTTAGTGCTGACTTATTACTAAGATATCAGTCAGAGCCATATGCTCCCTTATATATCACATTTTAGCGCGAACATTTGAATATTATACAAGGTTTATAGTCAACTTGATTCTAGTTGAAAGGTCTGGAAACTCCAGATTTCGAACCCTAACGGTTTACCTTCTCCTAAACAATTTATGTAGAATTTTCTGCGTGATTTTAGCGGGCAGGAAATATATGACGTCACGTGTTGTATTTCAAAACTCACTATAAAATAGGGGGGAGCCTCGCTTCTCGCTTACCAAGCAAGCTATGCTTGCCCTGTCATAATAAGCTCCGTGCTTGACCAATCTTCGACGGACCGTAGGGTAGGACAGCGGGAATTCATTTATCTCGCAAACGGTCAAATGAGGCCAAGCCCATCACAACCGCACATTGTTTTACTCTTTTCTCTGGACACGTATATATGGTGACACGAATCCAGCTTATTTCGTCTTAGATTGATGACATGACGGGGAAAATCAACAGGGGACTGAGTATTCTAAATAATGGGGTGGTGATGGTGGTCTAACAATGAAGCGAGTGAGAGAGCTTGTGGATGACTTTATACACGATAATGACACCCGTGTGTATGACGAAGACAATGACTTCCCACTTGCCAAAATCCAGCGTCCATCAATAATAAATGATAAACACCTAGCGAGACCCTAAATGCACATCTCCCCCTTTTTTCTTTTTATTGTTTCTTTCCCCTTCGATACATTGAAATGATAGCCACAACAACCCCAAATCAAGCCAGCCTCCCAAGCCCGACATCCACATCCTCATTCTGGCACAAAGACCCCTCGGTAGCCCTCTTAGACCATCGCACTACCGCCACCCTCCCAACATGCACAGATGTCCTAATAATTGGCTCTGGGATCACTGGTTCTTTCGCGGCTCATTTCCTGCGTCAGAAAGATAAGGAAAGACATATTTTGATGCTTGAAGCTAGAGAAGCATGTTGGAGTGCTACTGGTCGTGTAAGTCCTTTCACTAGCCGACACCACAAGCTAGATTGACAACTGATACATTTTTGACAGAACGGGGGACGTTGCCAGCCCACGATCTACTCTTCGCCACCCGAAATTGGGGCTTTTGAACTGAGAAATTTTCGGTTTTGAAAAGACTTGGTTGAGAAGAATGGCATTCAGTGTGATTGGGTGAATACGCAGGGTATTCATTCATATTATGACGAAAACATGTTTACAACCTCTCTACAACATTTCAGAATCCTCGAGAAAATGTATCCAAAACTCGCAAAAAACGTGAAAGTCATTACCAAAGATGTGAGGTCGCCATCCCTAGCCGATTTGAGGGTTCCACGGGCTGTGGGTGCCTTTCTTCAGGTTGATGCGGCGATTTTATGGCCTTATAAACTTATTTGTTGGGTTCTTAAGAACTCACTTTCAAGTTCGAAGGATTCGGAAGTAGCTAATCCCCCCAGTATCTGCTCGTCCTTCCTCGTCATCTTCGTCGCTAAGTTGAAGAATGATATTTATCAAGACGATTACCTTATCCAACGCCCCTTTACCACCACATCATTATCCAAAAGAGGAGAGCTCATGTTCGGCGGCGGTCGCCAATACGCTGCCCAGGCCGGCGTCGGAGTCTCAGACGACTCATTTACCTCTTAAACCGCAGCTTCCAACCTGAAAAATGAACTTAACAACGTCCTGGATATTTCAGCCATTCCCTTTGAAGAACTCAAAGCTTCTCATGAATGGACTGGCATAATGGGCTTCTCTCGCGACGGAAAACCTTGGGTTAGCGAGGTGACTGAAGAACTTGGGCTAGGGGGTGCGGATGGACTTTTTGTTTGTGCTGGATTCACAGGGCATGGAATGCCAAATTCGACGTTGAGTGCTAAGGCTATTGTTAATATGTTGCTTGGAAACGGCAATGGGCAAGAGGGCGTGGATTTGCCTAGTAGTTATCGGGTCAGTCCAGACAGGGTTAAGGTTTTGGTTGGGGGATGAATTGCATATCGCCACCCTCAGAGGCCTTTCTTAAATTCTATTAGAAGATTTTCTTTTCATGTACAGTATCTCCAATCTTTCGAGGCATCGTATGGGGAACGAGTAGCTGCAATGATTATGCTTAGTAAGCAGTGGTAGTGGAGGTCTAGCGGTTCAGAATAGACTTATAATTAGCGAAAATCATATTATGCACGCAACAATATATATATACTGCCAACAATTATAACGATAATATATACTCTAGGCACCGCGACCTCGAGGCAAAGGACATGTAGGGAGGTAGAAAACAGAAGGTATATTGACTGCGGCAATACCATACAAAATCTACCATGGTAACCGAGGCTGTGGGGTTTCAAATACTAGCAAGTCTGGCGTCCTACATCAACACTTCCCTGCTCTATCTCTTCGCTGCTGGATTGGAGTTTGCCTTGGCCTCCCCGTTCATTGCCCGGTTGGCGTGCCAGCTTTCCTCCACTGCAGCCAGTACAGTCGTGCTTGTGTCAAGTCGATCCAGTGTGCGGATAGCCTTCTCAGTACTGCCACCTACAACACATACATCGGCCAACAACTCAAGCATCGTAGTATCAGGTGTTGTCTGTGCTAGCAGAGCCGCGCCAAGACAAGACTGGACAACTAGTCGGCGGCTAATCTCGGGTGGGAGACCGAAGGCGGCACCGGCTGCGACCAAAGATTGGATCAAGTGAAAGAAGTAGGCAGGAGCAGACCTAGAGGCAGCGATCAGTTGATGAAGAATGACGAAAGCGAAGAGGGATGAAAGGATAAAATAAAGAAAGAAGCAGAGAAAAGAAGAGACGGCATCTGCCGGAGAAAGAGGGCTACATATCTCAAGTGGCGTATACGTACCCGGATACGGAGGCTACGATATCCGTCAGCTCTTCACGCGGGAGGAACACCACAGCAGGGGACATGCGCTTGAAGATTGACTGGATCTCGGATGCCACTACGAAAGATGTCGAACGGTTGGCAAAAAAGGCAGTCGCGCCCTGCCTGATAGCAATTGGCCTGTTAGGCATTGTCCTTACAATGGGCGTTTTGGGCGGCAGCCAGCATTCGAGTTGTGAGGTGGTGATGCCTGAGCACACGGTAACCACCACCAGCTCCTGAGTTCCACCGGCCAAGGTAAAGGCCTGTGTGATATCATCACAGACCTTGGCGGTGTATTCCGGCTGCGTCCCGATCACCACAATGTGTCTGTTTTCCTGGTGTTTAGGTGACATCCAGATTCGGGTGTCTGTGTTGTCGTTCGTCACTAATGTCAGAGGGTAGTCCTTTTGATGTTTCTCTGTGGCTTCTTTGCGACGGTGCGTCAAGGCAAGGGAGTATGACTGATACGTTGGCTTCAGATGAAAGTCCGTCTATAATGGCACGACCAAAGACGCCGCAACCGATGACGGTCAGTTGAGATTGCATTATGCTTGACGATATTATTGGTAATTCCCACCACTATTTTCAGACATTATACAAGACACATATACTATCTAGAGTGATCCTGATGCGGAGGATCTTCATAACACCGCATTCTCTTGTGTACCATGCCGCCCTTTCTAGTCTGCACCGTAACCAATGGCATTCTTGTGAAGAAACACGTAGCAGGAGCCTGTAAGACCGCATTCTCGGGTGCACCATGCCATGCTATTTAGTCTGTATTATACTAAACCAGTGGCATTTTGTGACAAGTACAAGACACGTAGGCTCGTAGCAGTGTCGTATAGAAGCGGTATGTATTCCAGATATCACAAACGTAAATCTCAGTTTCCTTAATATCAGAGTCATCACCTTGTAATACTAACAAATATATCTGCTGTCAAATGACCTCTACTACCTGATAATCCTTATGGTATGGATAAGCTAGAGTAGCGCTATAACTATGAAAGCGCTAGTATTCTAATTGTTCCAACAAATTTTAATAGGGGCCTAATTTTGAAAATTAATGCTATACAAAAGCATATCTATATATAATAATGACTTGAAAATAAAATAGCATTTTCCGATAGAAATTAAGTTGTTCCATTATGATGTTTTGGTCTCCGCAAAGACCGACTTATTACCTACCTAGGCTAGGTAGGTAGTGATGGACGAAGAAGAGAAGTCCTCGCTTAGAGCCAGCACATGTGAGCAAAAAGAATACTTCCCCAGGATAGCCAAAAAAATTTATTCTTATTGAATGGTTGCATCTTCCCCCCTAAGGCTTGAACTTAGAACCTCCCGATTGCAGTTCTTGACAGATAACAGTCGGACGCCTGAATAATGTTAGTAATGATAGGTGTGATGAGATGTGAAGGCCGACTTACGCTAACCAATTGCGCCAGGGAGAACATGGTTTTTTTGATTCAGAATCTCTTATTCTGGTATATACAGGTATAAAGAATGGTAGTGACGGTCAGAGAAGCAGTTCGTGAGCCACTTAGATGAGTCAAAGGGCCTTGGAATAAATAAAACCTTAAGTCACCAAATCCATTTTTTTCTTCTTCTCCTTTACATTAAACGCATTATTTTACTTTTATGTCCAGATAACACTAAATCGTTGTATTTGCTAAAGATGACTTTTGTCAAAAGATTTTTGATGTGCTATAAAAGTAAAAGCTTTAGTACATGTGATGTGTATAAGATGCAGGTGGCTCATCAACACTCCGCTTGACCTCACCTAGTCGTAGCAGCACCTTTACCTGAATGTATAGAGTATCAAACAGCGAACCCTTCAAGTACAACTTTTTCAAATGATCATGAACTGAATCGACAGATTAATTCACAGGGAAACATTTTGTTCATTGCCTTCTTATATATTTTTCACGGCCCCAGCAGGAAGGAAAGGATTTCCTATCTGATCACTTCATCTGAACAAGACATTAGGAATCTGGAAGCTCCCAATGGGAAAGGGGTCCACGTAATTTTTCCATCGACGAGTCGTCCAATCTCCCCTCTGTCAACCTTTTACATCAATGCCATCCCTTTTCTCATTCCGTGGCAGGCCCAAGATATTCATCCCGTAAATCCATGCCTCACAGGAGCTTACCTGTCGCGGAATCTTGGGATGCTGTCGTCGTGTGGCTATCACAGACTAAGATGCCTATGCATCCGTAGATATCTTTCCAAAACGTCCAAGTTATTGTAGAGCCCCAATTGTCCCAGCGAAGGTGGGCTTAAGTATTATTCGTCCCGTTCAATAAACCGCTCACAGGTATTTCTTCCCAACAGCAGCAACTCTACTCCTGAATACTGGACTCTTGACTTCCATGTTGACGTGGTAGAAGGGGCTCATGATCGTCTTGACCCAATTCTCGTAGACTTCCGTGAAAAACTGTTTGATTGCCTCCTCTGTTTGCGGTGATGTTGGGTTCGCAGCTATAGATGTACTGGCTCGGGAGGTGTTTGCGGTAGCGGGTTGAGAAGGAGCATGAAGGAGGAGGAATTTGACATCTGAACTTTCGTTAGGTCTCGTTATAGTACAATTAAAGGGAACGCTTACTTCCACCGGTCATGAAGCAGGAAACGTAGTTGTTGTAGAAACGATCGATGCATTTGAAATACCTGTGCCAAGCGGTTCTGTCAGTATATCTAGTGAAATAGAATACTGGGGAAACGTACATCTGCCCTTGTGCCCACTGTACTTCCTCTACAATATCAAGACTGCTGTGGACAATGAATTGGTTCATATGCCGTGCTTGCTCTGGAAATCGGGCAACACCATCTCCTCCCTGTTTAGCCGTCCCGAACTCATATTCGAAGAGAGGATTATCCTGAGTGCCAATAATGGCAAAGTAATACGACATTGCGGCAGTCTTGGTGGTGGAATTATGATTGTGCTATTCGTTGCTTGTTGCTTGGTGGGGAGCTGTTTGAGGAGCAGGGCAGGTTGACAGAATGGATCCTGATTGGCCGATGCGATTGAACGCCTTGGCGCAGATAAATCTCAAGCAACCTTCCAACACCAGTCCAGCTCCTCCCTCCTCAGATACATCAACCACGATGTTCGGAGCGTTCAGACCCACGAATCCTTTATCCGGGGGTCTTCTATGGTATGCCAAACCCCTTTGTCCTTGACTTGGCTTTATATAAGCTCGTTGCTAACTGCATGTCTCAATTTAGGAAGATCCCATGGCGACTCTCCAAATTCCAAAAGGCACGACAACGCAAACGGTTACGCGCAGTCGATTCGCTGGTAGCTACTCTAGATAAGGCATTGATGAAGAAGAGCATCACTACGAAGGCTGTGGAGAGGTGGAAGGAGGAGATGCCAATTGAGCAGGAGATGGTGCCAAAAGACAAATATACAATCTTCGACCGGAAGGAGAAGAAATACAGAAAGAGCATGCGAAGTGGGTCTCGATAGCGAATACAGGAGCAGTCGGACATTTGCTAACGCAGCTACAGAGCTACCAAAGTGGACAAGAGTATCACAGCGAGTCAATCCTCCAGGATACTGAGTGCAATATATGGATAGACGAATCGAAGGTTGTACAGTATGCGTATGAAGCACAGGGACGGCGTTTGACCCGGATGTATATCAGGAATGAAGGCAATGGCATAATATACAATAGTGTTCAGCCAATATTCCATTTCAAGTGCTGTGAATTCCACAATGCTCTTAACCCCCTTCCCCGAGACGCCTCCAAAACGCCGAATTTACACCTTGTATAAGCTTATCTACCTTTGCCATACTCTTCTTCTTCCTTCAGTCTCTCTGCTTGAATCGCTCGACCAAGGCCACCTCTACCTTCATCATACTCCTCCCGGTACTCATCACGCACTTGGCCGCCAGACTTTCCCCTTCCATATTGCCTCCCCTCCTGAAAACCGGGATCCAAATCCGTCCGAATGATTCGCTCATCAAGCTTCGTTCCCCCAATGTATTTCATGCAATCCAATGCATCCTGATGCGTATAGTACTCGACGAAACAGAAGCCACAGGGCGTCTTGTTAAATCTGTCCAGGCCCATAATCAACCTCTTAATTTCTCCACACTTAGCAAACAATTCGTGAATCTGTTCTTCTGTTGTGTAGAAGGACCTGAATGCGCCTCGTAAGCTTCGATCTAGAAGAAAAAAAGAATTGAATACATCAGGCTGGCACATACAAATTCCCCACATAAAGAGTCGCAGCATCTTTCAGGGGATCTTCAGCTGGCTCCTCTGGCGTTCTTTCGCGCTCCTCATTGTCTCTGTCGTACTTGCGCTTCTTGTTCTGTAGGTAAAAGCTTATAGTTAGCAAAATGCACAATTATGAGGCGATGAAAAGAAGGCACTGCATTACCCTGCTCTGATAGTAAGCACTTGGCTTGTCCAGCCGGTCTACGGTGTTTCGTATTGCTGCTGGCATCTTTGTTCTTGCGTTGAAGGCGTGTCGAGAAAGGCAAGCTGTGAGCTGTCTTGCAGGAACGCGACTAGCGCTATTTTCTCAGGCGCCTCAAAAAAGGTACAGAGCTTTGTCAACAACACACCATCAATTCACCCCTGCTTGTCGCAAACATATTCCTCATGACTTGCATTTAAACCCAACACCTTACAAAACTTCTTGGGCTTCTTCTCTAGCTTCTACCTCCAAGATGCCCCAGGTAATCAGCTACACGCCAGCATGGCTCGGGAAAGGAACTCCTGGCTATGATCTCTTTACTGGTGCTGCCAGAAAACCTGCGGGCACCTATACCGCTTCGTTGAACGGATCCAGCACAAGCAAAAAGAAGAACGCGAAGCCGGGTCCTCGTCGAACGATTGCGCGCCGCGGAACGGAGATCTTTACAGCTGTTGGGAAGGAGATACGATGGGCAGATCTTGCATACCTGAAGGAAGCATGGATTCACAAGGAGGAAACGAAAAAGGGCACTTCTAAAGGGAAGGCAAGGGAAGACAGTCCAAGTCAATATGACGAGGACCACGCTCAAGGGTACAGAGTAAGCTCCTCTAGAACTCTTGCCGGCTCACAGTCTCTAACATTCCAGACTCTCAAAGTCTCCTTAGCGGAAGACATCAGGCAACTTATCATATCTCCGCACATGAACTATCTTGCAATCCTAACGACGCATACTGTACATATTGCAATCTTGCCGGACTCATCACACCTCACTGCTTTCGACACAAGCCCTCTAAAACCAAAGACGTACACGCTCGGCCCTGAAACCCATGTCACATCACAGGCGGCTGTTGTTTCGGCTTTATGGCATTCCCTTGGAGTAAATGGATCATGTTTGGTTACGGTGACGGAAGATGCTGTGGTACGGGTCTGGGAGTTGTCCCTGGATGATCGCTGGTCTTTTGACAAGCCCACGCTCTCAATAGATCTCAAAAAGCTAGCAGACGGAACATCTTTTGATCAAGATTTTGAAGCTTCGAAACCAGGCATGAACACGGGCTTCTCGCCTGATTCTTTCGAAATGGAAGTCGCATCAGCATGCTTCGCCGGCCGAGAGAGCGGTGGGTGGTCACCCATGACTCTTTGGATAGCGATGAGGGAAGGCGACGTCTATGCTCTGTGTCCTCTGCTCCCCGAGAAGTGGTCACCACCTCCAACTCTGATACCAGCATTATCCGTATCAATCGTTGCCAAGGTTGCCGCCATAGAAGATGACCAAGACGTGCCCCAAGGCACCAGAATGCTCGCTCAGCAGCAACTAGCATGGATGTCTGATCTAGATAATCAAGAACCGGTCAAGGTTGAATCTCCCCTGGGCGAGCCGCACTCGGACGTCTATGTCAGGCCAACAAAGCCAGGAAAGGTTCCGAAATTGCAAGGCCCTTTCGACTTTGAATTGACACCCGAGGAGTCGGAAGACGAGCTCGACAGTCTCTTAACCGACATCTATGTCATTGGCCCGAAGCTCGATGTAGATGAGTTGATGTTCGGAGAAGAGAATGACCTCGAAATTGACGACCCCGGCAATGGCCTATCACTTGGGGTGGTTTGCTTGCTTACAAGCAGCGGTCGACTTTCTATTTCACTCGATCTTGATGGTGTAGAAGCACAGTGGCTTCCCAAACCCGGATCTAAGGTTCTCAAATTTACGGACGATGCTGATCCCCCGTCACTATTGACATTCCAAGTTCTCGATACGACACGGACCGGGGAAGTCTGGGAAGGGAATTGGCCCATGTTCAGCAGCGACTTCACTTCACGGTACAGTTTCTTCGTTACAGATACTTCTAGCGTCACTTATATATCCCTAACGCCTTGGGTATTTACTTTGGAAAACGAATTGAGGGACAGCGGAGTTGGTGCCGAGTTCCGGATTGATCTGATGGTCAAGGCACACAATTCTTTTCGGGAAAGAATTTATACAGAACAGTCCAAAGATCGATCGTCTCCTCTTGCTTCGAGCGTAGCCATGCGGGACCCGGATCTTGGCTATTTTATTCTCACTGCAACACCATATCATCCAGTCGCGGTAATTTTTGAGTCTCCGGACACCGGAGAAATCGGTCATCGGTCTTGTTCCCCGACTTATGACTCTGAGCCACTGCAACCTATAATTGACCCAAGACCTGTGTATCAACCCGCTCACGCCCTCGAGGAACAATCTGCGCTCCCATCGTTGTTAGAGAAGCTACGACATAGCAGATACAAGCGTCTACTGAAAGAAGACATCCGATTATCACCAGCAACCCTTCATGTGATGACTGACACTCACAAAGTTCTCAGCGAGGAAACTCTTCGAATTGGAACTGCCGCAGCGGAGTTATTCCGAAGATGCGAACGCTTACAGATCGAGCTGCAGAGTCAGATCAAAATGGTCCATAAGGTTGCCGGCCGTGTAGATGAAATTACTGGGGACGATAGAGACGACCAACCCGCGGCCGATGTCAATGAAAGAGTGGAGGCGCGAATCTCAAAAGCCAGTAAACGGCAGAAGGAGCTGACGGAACGAATTGAGAAACTGAGGAAACAAGCTACCAAGGCAACTGGCCGCGGGCTGACTGACAAGGAGAGGGGCTGGGCTGAGGAGGTATTTGAGGTGCAAAGTGCAGTTCTTGGGGAAGGGGACACAGTGGACGATTTTGCGAAGCAGCCTTGGGTACGATTCGACGAAGTCAAGCAATTGAAGGACGAGCTACTGGACCAAGTTGAGGATCTTGCCGCGGAAGATGCAAGACCGGCGTCAAGAGGTGTGAAGGTACCTTCTGAGATCAGAAAAGCAAAGATGGCCCAGATCACTGCTTTATTGAATCGCGAAACGGCGCTGGTGGAAGGTGCTAGGAACCGGCTGAGTATATTACGATCGTCTTAGTTAGCTGTCAATTCTTGTAAAAACATATACCCCTTCCGTTTGAGAATACGAAACCTTCAAAAGCAGGTCTTTGAAGCCAATGACCAGGAGAAGTTCCAATTCTGTCACATGATTCCCTTCGCATTGTTTTAGTATCTACCTATTTCATAGACCAGACTGGAATATTTGTAAGTCCACATCCGCGCTCAAGTCAGATCCGCGCTCAAGTCAGATTCTCATAGTCAACTTTGTACCTTTCTGTCTCGTCTATTAGCCTTAGATTCTCGCACTTCGTATTGATTTCATTTTGCATTCTCTAGATACGATTTATCTTTTGTGTTTGCTGCAAAGGGTCACCAATCTGTTTCTCCTGGACAAACTCGTTCAACATGGGAGTAAAGGGGCGTTTGATGGATCGTTATTCGCAATCTTCAAACACCTCCCGGCTATTATACCGTGTTAAAGTCCATTTCACTGATCCCATTTTCAGTGGCAGTAGAAAGGTGTGTGCGGTCCACGAATGCTTGCAACCCCCTTGTTTTGTGCCACGATCATGATGTTCTGCATCATCCAACCCCGCAGTAACATAGAGCAATCTGTTTTACAGATGACATGTTTCTACGAAGTACTTCGGACCTTTTCATTTCCTCGTTGATTTTATTCGCTCTTCGTCAAGGGAAAATGACAGGAGCTTTTCCGCTAGCATTCGCCAGTTGCTGAACCTCCACCTGGGCTGCAATTTCCTATTAGTTTTATTGGTAAACATGCCCTTATTATCTTCTGTCCATCATTTGGAGCTTGAAAACTGTATGAAGCACTTCATAGACGAACGTCGAGAAAGGTGGAGAAAAAGCTCCGGGAGTTCGGGAGTCTCGGGATTGCCCCACCTACATGTGTGCTGTCATCGCCAATTCGCAAGCTGACTGGATAATCATCATGTTACGCCGCATTTCTAAGAGCACGGCATTACTAACAGTAGTAAAGCTGCCATGTTGTATGCCGGTAGGTGATTTCATCCCCCAAACCAATCAGCCCACAAGTCACATCACCAGCATCAAAGTTGCATTGCGACGAGCCCTCCGAAGACTCCGAATCGCCTCACGAATGCTTTCTCTGTCGCCAATAAACAATTTCCCCGCCATAACACCACCATTTTGCCGATTATCCCGTTCCAGTGCCTGGCGAAGATGGGAGAGGCCAGAGCGACAATCAGCTATCATTTCCTCAACAGACTTATCACATGCTGCCTACCTGCGTAAGCAACACAGTCATAGCTGCAAGGCAATCAATCGCCTTGCAGCGAAATAGGAAGTATTCCGTAAGTCTGCAATAAAGCTCACAGTGCTTCTCCATTCCAATGACGTAGAAGTATATCGATAGAGGTGTATGCATGTACGCCTGTTTGGAAGATGTCCAAACTTTCGTCAGATGCCGAAGACTGGCATTGTAGATATAAGTTTCATGTCACCCCTCCTATGACTTGGGAATCAGTTAAAAATCAGTATATAATACCAATTCATCGTCTGTTCACGGCTACAAACCAAAACCTCCCGTTCTTACTCCCAATATGTCCATCTTGCTTCAGCGCAGCAATGATGCTCTCAAAATAAACCCCCCAGGTTAGTAGTTTGTCACAGCCTCTAGGCATCTCGCTCAGGGCTCTTCCGAGATTGAAAAACTAATTCTTCAATCTTGTAGTGGGTGATCACCATTTCACGATATCCGGTTCGGATTGGCTATGGACCGTAACTGCCATATACCTATGTTCTCTACTACTCGTGGTCGGCCATTCTTATTTTGCTCGTTCTGGAGAGAAAATATTCCACTACCTATTTACGATTTCACTCTTCGTCGGAGGTGTCGCATACTTCACTATGGCAAGTGACCTAGGAAGTACCCCCATCGCAACATCGACAGGTGATTCTGGCACTCGACAAATATTCTACGCAAAATACATAAATTGGTATATATGACCTTTTCCGTAATTTTCACGCAAATACTAACAATACGCAAGGTTCGTAGGATGGACGCCAATCCTTATCGCAGTCGGTCTAGTGTCCGGTGTGAGCTGGGCAACGATAATCTATAACATCGCCCTATCCTGGATCTGGATAGCATCTTGGCTCTCCGGTGCTCTGGTAGCTACACACTACAAGTGGGGTTTCTATGTCTTCGGCGTCTTCGCCTATTTCCTCCTCGTGAGCTCCCTTCTCTACACCGGCAGCATCACCGCCAGGCGTCTCGAAATCAAGAGCAGCTACTTGCTCCTGTCATCGTGGCTCACTTTCATCTGGATGCTGTATGCTATTGCCTACGGTCTTGATGATGGCGGGAATGAAATTGGCGTCACCAGTGGATTCATTTTCTTCGGTATCCTGGACGTTCTCAATGTGCCTGTCATTGCATGCACGGTCTTGTTTTTGAGCAGAAACTGGGACTATCGTAGCTTGAACCTTTACTTCACTCAGTACGGACGTGTCGCTCAGGGAGGCGAATTCCCGGAACGGGAGAAGGGTGTTGTCGAGCCTGTCTCCACTTCGGCTCCTGCTGCGGCTTCAGCTCCTGCTGCTTCTTCAGCTCCAGGGGAGACTGTCTGAAGTGGATTGTCAACATTGATACAAGCTGGCTAATGAGAGGATGGACAAACTTTATTGGTCTGGAACGCGTCTTTTATGTGGTGGGTCACTCGCTGTGGGTTGTAATGCTCTGTAATGTGTAATTTAGCTGGCGATCTGGGAGTTTAGCTGATAAATATCGATACCCTCATGAAACATACACGACACTCGTTTAAAAACCAGTCTGAATCGTTACAGGAGTGATGTGGTCAAAACATGTATCTAGATGTTCTATCACTTCGCATGGAACAATTAGATACTTCAGGATAGTCTTCATATTGGTAGCAATGATAGTCTACTCAGTGACTAACGTCTCTCTCAGATTCATGTGGTGAAAAGAAACGGACAGTTGGACGTGGCCCGGAAGTAGAAGAGCCTGTTGTTTATTTGAGAATAGGATGTGTCTTGTACAATCTAATTTGTTTATTATCTAATATCTATATATTGTAATTAAAATTTACTTCCCAAATAATCCTCTAAAGCGCCATCTTTTGAAAACCCAAACCAATTTATGTAGGTCTAGCACTGACCCAAGTTACCCACAGACATATCGACAGAACATATACGTATGTATAGCCAAGTCGCCAACGCTTCGGTCCTCACCGAACGATCACCTTATTCAGCCTTCTTGGACTGCTTCGTCCTCAACTTCATCAACATATACACCATGGCATAACCGACGAGCGCAAATAACACCACGATCCCCGCATCTCTCCATCCGTAATAATAGTCGGCCAGGTTTAGGCTCGTGAGATAATCGGATCCAGTCCGATATTCGCAAACCTTGCAATGAGATCTATCGTCAGGATTCGTGAGGTTTGTGCGAGCGCCCATACCACCCATGTAATCTGCCAAGTAGACACCGCAAGTTTGATTGAGAGGGGGGTTGAAGATCGCAAATTCCAACTCGGCGCAGTGGACTGGAGCGGAGAAACTTGTGAATGTGAGGAGGGATCCCATGAGGTAGTTGAAAGCTGACACCGAGGGTTAGTAAAGTGGGAGAAGACATATAGATCTGGTAATAACTTACGATTGAGCCAATAAATCCAGTAACGCCAAAAGGCCGTAATCTGTGCATATGGAACAAGAACACCACAGAAGCCAACCAAGGTCCCGATAACCAGAGGATTGGCGAGAGTGGCGAACACAGCATTCGGAGCATATGCTGCAATGAACTGGCCTATACCCGTGTAGACGAACTCGTACATGATCATGACAAAGAGCGTGGCACCGGCTTTATTGGAATCGGTAGGGAACCCAACGGTATAGTACCAGCAAACGAAGTAGAGGACTGCGCAAACACACAGGTAAGGAAGCTCGGAGATAATGAGGCCAGTGACAAAAGCGATCCAAGAATACATCTTTGACTTCTTTTCTCTTGCTTCGTAAATGTCTCGTCGGTCGATGAAGAGTGGCTGCAGTTGAGCGATGACTCCTGGGGCTACGAAAATGAAACTGAAGACCGAAAAGAGGCGTAGTTGTAAATCTGCGATGCTGTGGCCGATCTGCCAGAAAGAGAAGCCATTGAAGAGAGCGGATCCGACATGAAGTGCTAGTTTATTGTTGACGTAGTCAGTGTTTCTCCAAACCGAGATATTCATGCGATGTGTCACAATCTTCGTCTGTTCCCAGAGCGGCATGGCAAACTCAAAGCCATCATCGACAGTTCCAGGTGGTTTTGAGGCGGCATCGCTAGTTATATGCTCCAATTCTTCGATCGATCGCTTGTACTCGGGTGAATCAAGCCAGACTTGGCTCCAGTCTTTTGTTTGCGAGTGAGAGCCAGAAACAACATCAATCATATGCTCAGCGGGATTGGCATCTTTAGGGCAAGGAGCATCATAGCGAGCGAAGTATTCCTTGAGAGTGGCGGCACTAGGGCCTATATCTCCAAAGTAAACAGTCTTGCCGCCCCGGGCCAATAACAGGAGACTGTCAAACTGAAGGAATAGCTGAGCGGACGGTTGATGAATAGTTACCTAGAGTCAAGAAATTGTAATCAGCATTATTCCTCTAAATAGATTCGGGGTCGTAGGATATCTCCTCTTGGATTTGATGACTTACCAAAACGGCTTGACCAATGTCTGCCAACTTTCTCAAAAACCGAACAATATTGAAAGCTGCTTGGCCGTCAAGTCCGGAGGTAGGCTCGTCTAAGAAGATTAGAATGCTAGGTTTTGACACAAGTTCCACTCCAATAGTTAAACGCTTCCTTTGCTCAACGGAAAGACCAGAGCCGGTACTTCCGATAAGAGTATTCTCTATGTCGTGCATTTCTAAAAGGTTGATTATGCTGTCGACATATTTGAGCTTCTCCTCTCGGGGAGTTGTTCGAGACTGACGAAGGAGGGCGGAGAACTCGAGTGCTTCCCGAACAGTGGCCAAAGGTTCGTGAACATCCAGTTGCTCACAATAACCAGCTGAGCGTTGAAAGCTCACAGTAAGAGGCCGCCCATCCACAAGAATTGATCCTTTAATCGTACCATCCGTTTTACGCTGAGCTAAAACGTCTAGAAGTGTGGTTTTTCCAGCTCCAGACGACCCCATTAAAGCACCCAGTTGTCCTGAAGCGACGCACATTAGCAGATGTTTCTAAGAGAATGTTCGACCCCCGAGGGACAAGCCCCGGGATATCTCATTCGGCTCCTACATCAATTTGAGCGGAAGGGGGAAATATAACGAACCAGGTTTGACCCATCCATGAACATCATCTAAGAGAGTTCTGTCTCCAGAGGGTGTTTTGACCGTATATGACAGATTTTTCCAGGTGAACACTGAGGTATTCCGAACCAATTGTTGATCGGTGACCGTTGTCTCGTCGGAAGAAGAGGCACCTGAGCCCGCAACCTTCTTTTCTTGATCAACTTGCACCTTGGATTGGGATTCTTCGTCGGCAACAAGATGGTGGGTGTTCTTCTTGGCCTTTTCGCGGGGAATAAGCAAAACCCCGCCCTTTCCACCATGGGCTTTCCAGTGAATTGTCGCGACGATTGTGATTGCAACAAAAAGAACCCAGAAAGCCCTGTTGATGTTAGAGATTGCTTAGAAGTTAACCCGGGCCGGAAAGAAACCTACCAAACAATGCCAAAGTTGCGCCAGATATTTGACGCGGAGTAAGATAACGAGGCAAGATACTCACCTCCTGTAACGCTAGTAGCGCCAGGTCGAGCGCCTCCAACCCCAGCGCAAGCTGAATAGAGAAGGTCACCATACTGAGGACCGTTGGGGACTAAATTTATTCCGACGCAAGGAATTATAGCGTCCTTGAATTCATTGGCAAGAATTCCGGAAAAGCCATAAGCTAGAGGATCAATCCCTACATAAAATTAGCTCGAGGCCACAACCCATCATTATGTGGACTTGGAATTTCTGGGCGTATGAGGCCTTGTGTGGTGGAGATACGTGGGCCCTTCTGTTTTGGAAGAGGATTGGGGGTCGGAAGGGAGGATACATACAATAGATCCAGACAAACCACTGCATACCATAGTCAGCAAATTGTTTATTACGTTCATCTGAGTCTGAACTAGAACTTACGGGATGCATTGCGGGTTTTTGAATCATGTATCCGGTATACATGATGAGGGCCGAGACTAGGAACCCTGACACCTTACTGGCGCCATCAAAAGTCGAAAATGCAGCACCAATAGACCGAAATAAAGCTGTCATGCACATTGATGTTGCAAATACTAAATTCGTACAACAATGTCAGTCAGAATTTACTTTTGGGTTGAGAAACCTTGACAGCATAGGATGTGTTCGGAAGCGAGCATGTAGGAATGAGAAGGAAATACGTACAGAAGATCCAAAAGGTGAAGAAGGCACCAGCATCCTGTCTCAATCCAACCATGAAGTATAATACAAGAGAGAAATGTGAAATCTGGAACAAGATTACCGGGACATCGGCTGCAACCTGTGCAAGACAAAAGGCGGCGGGATGGAAGAGGGCAAAATCTTTGTGCTTTGCGAGAACAGGACGACCGGAGAAAGACTCTGTAACTTCGGACATAGCCATGAGACTGTTGAACAATAGAGACAAGAACAGTGCTCCAGATTTAAGAAAGAGGCCACCAGAATTAGCAGGCGCATTGTAAAAGAGTGATCCAGCGATGAGGGCCTGGATAAGGACGGAGGACTGCTTGATGATCAAGCTAGCCTTGTCACCCCAGAGGATCTGGTACTGGCGCCTGATACAAGCATCGATCTGGCGGCCAAACGAAACCGTATATGGAGATTTCTTTGACAGGCTTTTAGCTTTCTCGTGCTGGACACCAATCCGGAAGTCTTCAGTCCGGGATATCGCCTCTTCGGAAGTAGGATAATTGTATTCCGCTTCCATTTCTTTTTTGATGCTGGATTTCTCATACGCCGCTCGAATCTCATCGGCTGTCCGTGGGAAGCTCTCGACCCCTTCGCGAAGCCTCCTCTCAGATGGGACCGTGACTCCAGTGAGGAAATCAGCGACATTCGCTCCATCGTCACAATAGAAGCCCAAATCCTCCATAAATGGACGAGCTTGCTTCAGTGGACCATAGTAAATTTGTTTGCCCTCGTCGATCACCATGGCTTTATCGAATAGGTTGTAGATCCCGTTTCCAGCCTGGTAGAGTGTGACGATTGACGCGAGACCGAATATGTCTGTAATGGCTCGAATCGCTTTGGTGTATTCCAGGGCTGTGCTAGCATCCAAACCTCTCGTACTATTGTCCCAACAGAAAACGCTCGCCCGAGTTGCTAGAGTCTCTAAAATCGACACGCGTTTACGTTCTCCGCCAGAAACTCCACGTACAAATTCATTCCCAACTTTTGTGTCACGCGTATGAGGGATGCCCAGAGATTTCAATAAGAAGTCAACATTCTCTTTTTGAAAGTCTGCCGGGGTCGCTTTGTCTGAGGGTAGGTTGAATGGGATCTTGAGAGCAGTCGCAAAATCGATCGTTTGTCCAACCGTGAGTGTAGGAAAAAACAGCTCTTCTTCTGTGTTCATGACGATCTGTCCTCGGTACTGGGCTGCGTCTTTTGGATTCATGGCTCCCCAATGTACATCGCCAGTGACTTCGGCAAATCCTTCCCTCCTGTTGGCTAATACCTTCAATAGACTGGTGCAGCCGGCTCCAGGGCGGCCAAGAACCAAGAGCATCTCTCCTGGTTTAACACAGCCATGAGAGTTCTCAAGAATTGTCTTCAGCGGCGCGCCACCTCGGGCTTCCATGATGGCCTGTGGAATATTGAACTGGGATCCCACATTTTCATTTATGGCCGCATCAGCACCAATGCCTTTGATTGTCAGGTTGTTCCACGTGACTCCTAATTTTCGGCCTTTTGCCTCATCCTTCTCGCCCTGGCGCTGGATCATCCTGAGCTCGGGCATCATCTTCCAGTCGGAAGCCATACTGATGATGTGTTCATCTTCGTCCGAATCATCGTATTCCCTTTGAGAATTGCGGCCGGTGAGGACGGAACTGTTGCTGAGAATACGTGAAATGAGGCCGGGCTGCGTGGCCACTGGGGCGTATGTCTTATGGTGTGGCTCTGTCTCTGTCGCCGCCATGGCGAATGTGTGGGTGTTGGGGATCACCTCAGTCCAGATTTTGGGATGGGGTGTTGGTTGAAAGAAATGCAAATACGGCAAAGAGGGAAGGAACGACAAGAACAAGAATAAATAAAGAGGAGCCAAGAGTACAAGGCGAGTGAGTACCTACCTACCTATAAGTAATCTTGAAAGTCGAGTGAGTGCCTACCTATATATATATGGGCATGGGTATGGGTATGATAGATATGATCCACCTTGCGTCGCGCAGCGGTTTAACGTTAGAGTCCGGAGAGCGAAGAAAGTATCCAGATCTTACCTAGGTATAGAGGGAAGCCCGGATGCAGTGAAGGTTAATGTGGAGTTCGGCGTCAGCTGAAGGCCGAGGCGTCTCTTTCCATTGGTTGGGTAGCCAGTGGAGGCCTCAGGCACCAACTATTATATAGTCAGCTCCGCTCCTTCCACCCTTACTACAATGCAGCCACACCTCAACCAACCCACAACTCCCATCAACATGACGAATACAGTACTATTCTTGTACGCATAGTACAGTAAGTATAAGCGTAAGTCTACGAAGGTATTTACTGAGGTACGGAATTGCTGTTGGCACCGGCCGCTAGCTGGAGGTGGGTGGGAGCCGTCACTGTCATGTGGAATTTTTCGGACAAAGAAAAGTAGCCGTGTCCGCACCGCATTTCTGTAGCAATGCCGTCCGTGGTATAATACTCGTACACCACACTCTACGTGATACCTTTATTATTTGAAGATTAAGCTAAGCCATCCACCAGTATTAAAGGCTCTGGAGATGATACTGATATTATATATACTTCGTAGCAGCTAGTTCCCAGGTCCCGCGACCACATCTTTGCATCGGCATCGGAACTCAAGATATGTCTTGGCGGACACAGTAGGGCAAAAGAAAGGAAAGGGGAGAAGAAATGAAATGAAATGAAAAAGGACCCCGCCACCCTTTAATTCCGCCTTCCCGCCAGTGTGCATGAAGTTATGTTCAGTGTCGTGATGCGATGCTATTCGCGCTTTTTACTTTCTAGTGGCTACCCGCCTGGGGTAGCTCAAATACTCAATCTTACTTGTTAAGAGTTGAATTATCTTATAGCCATATTCCAAAAGGTGGAGAATATGAAGTATATTGATAGGTAGTGAGTGCAGTCTTCAACAGTCGCAACCAAAAACATGTTCATCGCAACCTCTTTTATTTAATCAGGTAAACTATTGGTATATGAAGACCAGACATCTACAAGCTAGCTCTGACTAAACCCACCTGCCCAAAAAGAAACTCTTTGAGGTACTGGTTCACTTCGGCAGGTTTCTCCCACAAAGCCCAGTGGCTAGCGTTGACCTCTCCTTTCGTTAGACTTCTGAACGACTTCTCCATTCCGGCAGCAAGAGATGGCGGCAAGGCTTGATCCTTTGTTCCCCCAATGAACAAAGCCGGCATCTGGAATTTCAGGTCTTCCTCGGATCTTCCCGCCAACTCTGTTTCATCATTGAAGTTCAGCTCGCTGGTTCGGTACCACTACGGTAAAGTCAACACTCTGTTTTAGTACTAGGCTTGAGGCGTTAGAGAAGCATTTTGCTTACGTTCAATGGTCCATGGATTCCATGGATCGCATATCTCTTTACATAAAAGTCTATCTCCTCCTTACTCAACAAAGGCGAGGGTCCTACTTCAGGCAAATTGTCGTAAACAACACCAACGGCAACGTTGAACGTCGTTTCTCCACTAGGAGTCCTACCCCCATACATTCCATTCAATAACTGACCAAGCTTCTCTTCCCCCACAATATGCTTTTCCACTTCACCAGACGCAAGCTGAATCTGATATTTGAAATTTGGCAGCGCACTGATGGGGAAGTATTCCTTGCGTGGTGGGAAATACGGAGTGCAGACAGAGAAGAAAGCAGATATGAGCTTGGGATATCGCAGCGCAACGCGATAGACTACCGCTCCTCCCCCTGTGATACAATTCAGTTACATTTCCACGAAGATTCTTTTGGTATGCAGGCCATGTGACAGGGTTTGGTGGTAACGTCAAACGTCTTTGATACAACTTCGGGTTTAATTGGGAGGGGAAGAAAGTGGGCGCAAATGGTACTTACAGTCGTGTCCTCCGAGTATAATGCTAGACAGGCCAAGTTCTTTTGCAAGAGCAGCCAGATCATCAGCAGCGCGCTTGTAGGTGTAGAATTCTGGGGAATCTGGCGCATCGGTGCCAGAGTAACCCATCATGTCCAATGCAACGACTCGAAGGCCAAGAGAGGTCAGGAAGGGAATCTGATATCTCCAACCAAACGCCTGCCCCAACGAATTAGCATAGATAAATTCAAGAGCTTAAAAAGCAAGGTAGCCCGAGCCCGCGTGTAGGCTCCTGAAACAGCTCTCATAGAGGAAGACGGGTTTTCTGTATGAGGATAGGCCTACCATATCAGGCCATCCATGAACTAGGAAAATAGTGTCGAGGTATTTGCCTTGAGGTTCAGCCAGGATATAGCTGTAAGTCTTGCCGTTCAAAACGGCAGTCTTGTACTGGACGTCCTTGGGGGTGAGCTTTTCAGCCATTGTGAGAGATTGTGAGAAACAACAGTGTGTTCGTGTTCCTTGAGGGAGGGGCACGGCGACCGGGCCCATTTATATGTATGATGAAATGCCCCTCAATGCTAACCTTGTTGTCTCTGTACGTCCGTATGCTAGTAATCCGTGATAAGTGCGCGCATTAAAGATATCAGGGATCCATTTTCATATGCAGATCACCATTTGTATCTTTCAGTACTGTTTGATAGGTTTAGTATTTTATTTTCTATACTCCGGATATTGTATAATAATCCTAAACCTTGATTGCCAATCCCGACTACTTATCCCTAATACTAATGAATAATCCTAAATACTAATCTTAACTACTTAGGTACTAATCCATGTTATAATCGACCCCCTCCCCTCACCCTTCAGGGGCTTCACCCCCAACCACTCAAACTACCAAATCACAACTTTGCCTATGACTATTAATGCCGAGCGACACTTGATGTTATAGTCTAACAAACTTTTGATATACTTATACTACCATCGAATTATTCCTCTGCCAAAGCAAAGAAAAGTCATGAACATTTTAGTTGCCCAGTCTACATCAAATGGCCTGTATATCATTCCAAACAAAGATCCGGACTCCGATCAGATGCCATGACCTGTACAAAAAATGGGATGCAGTCAGTAAATGACTGTATCCTCCTCGTTCTCAACGACTACCTCCCCATTATGTTCTTCCATAGACTGCTTTTCCGCTGTAATCTGTTCAGACTGAGTCACAGGAGTATCATTAGTAGTATCAACAGCGTTAGAAACAGACGGAGACTCGGTACGAGGCTCACCCACCGTCTCTTTGGACGTGATGTTAGCTTTCTCTTTCGCAGATGACTCTTCCTCGTGTGCCTTGGGATACCGGGCGTAAAATTCGTCTACTTCTCGTTCGATAAAAGCCTCAGCTTCGGCGATTTGTTTTTTGATACGTTCTTCCTCTCGTGGCAGCACCTCCCATGGTTTGTAATACTAAAGTAATAGTCAGCTCTGGTTCAGAAGAGAAGACCTCCGTAGCATACCAGTTTAGGCTCCGCATTGGTAGTAAGGGAATTGGCCATTGCCAGCATATTCGTATGCTTAATTCGCATCTATAGAGGTATTAGCACAATATCAAGATAGCCATATGACAATAGCATACCGATTGCTCGTCAAATTTTATTTGCTCGGCCTTGCGAACAGCCTTCAAGTCTGCGAGCTTCCGTGTTCTTCGTCCCTCATCTTCGGCCTTCTGTTGTTTAGCTTTCTCTTGTTGACGCTTCTCAATCTCCTGCCGTCGTTTCTGCTGACCATTGGGCGTGCTCTGACTCAAGGTACTTAGAAGCCCGCCGAATAAACGTTGGCCACGCTTCCGTTCCTCTTGAACGCTGCTCTTGCGCCTATCTGGGCCAAGGTTCTTTCGCTCTTCCGGGCTGTCTCTTTCGGCCTTGATTGATGATCGCCGGCTCGATGGCTTGTCTTCCTCTCTAATCTCTTCCTCAACCTTGGAACGTTTGGCATCAGATTCGGGCTCAGATGATAGTCGCCGCTTTGCGCCTGCACTCGGGGATTTGGCTGGCGCATGTTCGGGAACGACGACTGCGGATGCGATGGGTCTGCAGAGTGTTAGCATTTGCCTTCCGGCCAGGAGTTAGACGTGAACAAACCCGATAGCTTCCGCCATGTCGACATGAATACGTCTTTAACAGTCCTGCTCTTGATGCATACCGAGGGATATGGATATGGATATGGATATGGGCGAAGTCATTGAGGCTGCCAATCTGGTTTATCGAAGGTGATTACCCGATTCGGCGCTTACCAATCAATTTTTGGTGGCGGGCGGTGTTTTGATATGTTCAGGTCGCCTTGGTTTCGTTTCCTTACTACATTTTCCTCAACCCAACGACAACGAAGGAACCCTACGTCTTCATCCTGAGCTTGATTCTACCCAGAATTATTGAACGACTACCTCCACAAAGTTCTCGCAAATCCATAAGCCTGCAATATGTCTCGCCATCATCCGTAAGTCCCACCTTGCCTAACCCCTCCATCTTGTCACAACCCGCCCCTCTAGCTCCTTCTATTTTCTGGGGCATATACTAACATTTGCTCAAGTGATCTCGTAATGTGTCGCAAGCAGTCTGGTACCCATATTGGGCGCCTCTGCGATAAGTGCGACGGAAAATGCCCAGTTTGCGACTCCTACGTGCGACCTACGACCCTGGTTCGGATCTGTGATGAATGTAGCTTTGGCAACTACCAGAACAAGTGTGTTGTTTGTGGTGGCGAGGTATGCCTTCGTCGAATATTATAGAAAGGATCTGTACTGACACTTACATAGGGTATTTCCGATGCTTTCTACTGCTTCGAGTGTACACGACTGGAGAAAGACCGAGATGGATGTCCGAAGATTATAAATTTGGGATCTTCAAGAACCGATCTGTTCTATCAAAAGAAGAATTTTCGGAATCAATAACGAGGGGAGGAGGTGGAGGATTGGTAGTTAACTGCGTGCTCTCCGTTGCAGCTGCAGCTCTCTCAACTTCGCTTCTCTGGCCATAATTCTCAGTGAAGGATTCGCCAACAAACCCAGAAAACAATAGCGACGAAGTATTGGCAAAATTGGTGTATTGATCGAAGACGGGAGGATGACCAATAATTTTCAATTGCATAGCGTTGGAGTTTGGGATGGCATGGGCAAATGGCGTCACAAAATGAACAATAGAACAGACCAAGATCCTACGGGGAAGTCACACCAACAATTCGGGACCCTTGATCCTATAAAAGTGTACAGGAAAGATTGAGTGTGGGTATGGATTTACGAAGGGATCTTTCTCGTTCTGTCAAAACTTACGCCAAACAGTGCGGTCTCTACCAAATGTCATCAAGTGGTGTAGCCGCACAGCACATGACAACAATACTTATACCATGATGTATTCTAGAAATATCAGACGCCCAGCGTATACTCATTATACATCATGCATGTCTCCTATGTTTTTTACATGTCTTTATTATTTGTTTCGCTTGTAATATTTATACACATTCCAAAACAGTGTTACAATGATCAAAAATGGCTTTCCTCCAATAACTACGCCTCAAACTAACACGATATTTTTCAGCCCTCCCTATAAGCAATAGGCATTCTTACAAGAGTACATCCTCCTCATCCCGGCCGGAATTCTTGTCTTCTAAGCCCTCATCAATGCCTCTTTCTCTACCTTCCAACGATGACTCCCTTTGGGAAACACTTGGCATTGATCTCGGGGTGCACCATCAAGCTAAGGAACCTCCATCTCCTTTTAAGCCTTCTAAGCCTAATGAATGTGCCTCGCTCACCGTCTACGCCCTAAATTGGGTCTCCAAACGTGATTTACCCTGTAAGTCTCACTTGTGACCGGGACTTTAGAATTGAAACCAGGGGACAAGAAGATAGGACTACGGAGGACCAATTGGGTGAGTCCATACAAAGGCCGGGAAGAATAGAATGTTAAAGCTTAGATTCGGTGCATAGTGGTAGATGGGATATTCCTTCGAATGCACGTGATCTAGCTGAAACCGCATCATATTTGACGCCCGTTGATTCGTCTCACCAACACCAGTATCAGGACAGCATCACAATGCTAGGTTATATCGCTGCCCTCCTCCCTCTCTACGTCCTCGTCTGGATTCCCCTCTCTAATGTAATATTTGGCACTCCACAGAAACAAAAACCCTTGGACCACCAGAATGTTTTATTTAACAGTTCTTTTATTGCCACAGACGAACCCCTATCTTGTCCTCCACGCAATTACAACACGTTCATTCTATCTCAAGAACCTCTGATCATCTACATTGAGAATTTTCTCACTGCTGAAGAATCGGCCCATCTTATTAGCATCAGGTACTTGATTCCCATTTCGCTTTGCATTATTCATTCATTGTACCTGGATCCTAAACTTCCCAATTGCAAGCCGATTACTGCTTGAAGTGTCTCGGGACTATCCTATGCCTTCTATGTAGGTAATTTGAGTAATGCCAGCCCTATAGAATATTTACGACTACTCAGCTCAGTCAAGAGTATTCTATTCTCAAGATCTATCATCGTCCCATTTCCATATTCCCGACACATCCGTCTGAGATGTAAACACACGTGACTAAAGAACTCGCAGTGAAGACAAATGGGCCGCCTCCACAGTGACTTCTGGCACCGAGACATCAATTCAGAAAGACATCCGGTTCTCTGAGGTTGCTCTCGTCGACCGTGATGAAGTCGTTCGTTGCATTGAGCATCGATCCCGTGCTTTCCAGGGATGGCGTCCAGACCTACATGTTGAGCGATTGAGGACGCAGAGATACGGAGTGGGAGGTCATTATAAGCATCACTATGATTGGAGTGGTGGCAGTAGAGAAGCGGATCGTGTGAGCACGTTTATGGTGTATGTTGATGCACATTGTGAGGGAGGAGGTAAGAACGTTTCTTTTCTTTTCTTTCGCCCTCTGTTTTGGGTACAGTACAGTATGAGCTCAAGGACAGAATCTTGACTTTATATAGCGTATATGCTGACTTGACTCTTAGGAACTGAATTTCCAAGAATGAAAATGCCAAATGTGTCAAAGGGGAGGTGGTGCGACTTTCTCGAATGTGAAAGTAATGGACCAGATGGCGATGGTGATGGTGATGGTGGAAAGGGCGACGATTTTGGAGTCACATTCAAGCCGATCAAGGGCAATGCGGTGTTTTGGGAGAATCTAGGACCGGATGGCAGAGGGTACGAGCAGACTTTCCATGCCGGTTTGCCAGTATTGAGTGGACAAAAGGTCGGGCTAAATATCTGGAGCTGGGGACCGGCCCGAAGGACTTGAGTATTGAAGTAATGTATGTATCTTCCTGTCATGTGTTATTCGCAGTCTTATTATTCTGATCTATTCCACTCCATTCCATTCCACCCCGTTACCACTTGCTTGGTGTGAAGATGTGGCTTTCATTAATTGAATTGGTCGTTAAAATGAGTTATATATGAGGTATTTACAATATTGAATAAAAAACAGGAATGACACACATATACCCCATACCCCATACCCCATACTCTACCCCACACCTCTGATTCCAACAACTCCCCGCCTGGGATTCACTGCGTCATTTCTGATGTAGGTGACACAAGGTCAACTTGCCAAGACAACCTCGTCAGTCAGTCGTTGATGGTCATCTGATCAGACTCCTCAAGAGGACAGCACATCCCTTTTTCTTCTCATATTATTACGTTATTTACAGATCAAATGCCTCTTCTGGCGGCTCTGAGGAGGTTTTCAACGTTGCGCAAAATGCATCATTCGCTACTTTTGACTGGCTATAGTTAGAATGGATGTTCTGGCGGGTTGGAATTTAGTCATTTGATATCTCACATTCGTTGCACTCGTACCAACGTACTCAGATACAGTCAGTAGCAGATATGGGAAAAGAGATATTCCACCGTTGATTATATACAAGCAATACACCAATTAAGACTTGTATGTTGGGCCTTTCTGAAGTTAGAAACCCAAATAACCACCGGAACTACCCAAGTATCTGATGAACATGATCCTGCAAGCTTTGAAACGTATCTTTTCTTTTCGAGCTTCATTGATTGAACCAGCCATTGTTGCTTTTCTTACTATTTCCAAGGGGTGCTGAGAGCACACTATTCAATTGCCCACGCGCGTGTATTATTATGATTTAGTTCCATGCGTACAACTCAACAAGCATTACCTCTATCGCATCTGCATTTACTCCCGTCTATTCATTCGGCCCTTGTGTCTCCTGCTCTCCATGCAAGTTGTCGGTGACTGCAAATGGAGGAATGCGCGTGAATGGAGGTTGTGAATAGCACCTTCCTTTTGTATATATATCTCTCCCGAATCCCCTCGGACATAGTTTCTATAGCATCTCATTGTTGACCACAACATATTTCAATCACCCACCCTCCCTGGGAGCGTACTTTGCTTTCTAAGATATACTTATTGCATTGCCTTAGCCCGCAGTTATGTATTTTCACTTCCTCGTAGTTGCCCTAGGCACTCTTGTCAACAACGGTTTGGCAGCTACATTCAGTCCAGCCAGACCTCCAGCGATTCCTCTCGCAGGTATGTAATCTCATTTCTCCTGGGGAATTATCTGACAATTGGAATAGTTCGATCTCCGTACATGAACACATGGCTTGAAGTCGGAAGCGATGGAGGATCCCAAGGTTTCCTTCCAGGTGCTTGGCCGTAAGTATCCCCAAATCCAGCAATTTCTATAGCACAAATTCTGACAAGTCTCCCTAGTCGCTTCTGGGCGTAAGTTCAATCTATCACTTCTCAAATGAGAAGGACTTGTCAGCTGACTCCCTGGCAAGAGGCCCCCAACCTGGAGAAGCCCTTGGTGCCAATGGAGCTGTGACTGGGTGGACAGGATTGATCAAGGTTGACGGGGCTTCATACACATGGATGGGGCAGCCGAAAATCGGCGACTACTTCCCTACCAATGTCGAGCAGACGAGCTTTGAGTATACCTCCCAACGATCAACCTTTGTCATGAACGTCGCAGGAAAAGTATTTATGAATGTAACATTCATCTCGCCTGTTGCGCCAAAGGATCTCAAGAGACAGTCAATCATTGGCAGCTATCTTCAGGTCACTGTTGCTGCAACTGATGGAGCTTCGCATTCTGTTCAACTTTACGCTGACACTACGGCAGGTACGTATCAGTCCTTTTTGGATGTGATTGTGCCTTGGTGCTGACTTGTACTAGAATGGGTTTCTATCCGCAATACAGACACTGCCCAGTGGAGGTAAGAGGCATTTCGAATTCCACACAACCTGCACACTGACGCCGTATAGCTTTTCCAATCAGAATAACATTGCTAGCCACAAATCCTGGCGTCAAACACAGAGCGAGTTCAATGCGGATTTTCCTGATGATGGTTCCCATTGGGGAAATTGGTAAGCCCGGGTGCTTTTGTTGTCAGTTAAATGACTTACTTTTCACAGGTATTGGTCTACAGCAGCCACCCCCTCCTTGACTTCCCAGTCTGGTGGCCATGAGACCGTGCGCGGGAACTTCCTTCGTGACGCCAAACTCCCAAACACCCAAGATAGCAATTACAGAGCAATCAGTGACAACTTCCCTGTCTTTGCATTTGGTAAGGATGAGCGAATTTGATTTCCGAACACCCAGCTGATTTATTTTGTAGCAAATGACCTCAGAAATGTTGGGAACAACCCAATCACAACGCTATACACCATCGTTCATGCCCAGGATAATGCCATTCAATTCGATGGTGCAAACGGCATTATTTCTGTTCCCTCTCTCTGGACCAGTTATTTCAGTTCTGATCTTGCAATGGTCGAGTTCCTGTACAAAGATTACTCAACAGTAGATGGAGCTATCGACCATGTCTTTGCTGTTGACTCTCTTGCGGCTGGCGGCCAGGATTATCTCACCATCACTTCGCTCTCGGCACGCCAAGCTTTTGGCGGTACTCAGTTATGCGGAACCACTTCCAAGCCGTACCTGTTCCTCAAAGAAATTTCCTCCGACGGCAATATCCAAACCGTGGACGTTTTCTTTCCTGCTATACCCATTTTCCTATACTCTAATCCGGTCTTAGTCAAACACCTTCTGGATCCATTGTTTGAGAATCAAGAAGCTGGGCGCTTCCCCAAGCAGTGGAGTATACACGATATGGGGGCCCATTACCCGCAAGCTATTGGGCATGAGGATGGCCAACAAGAGGATATGCCTGTTGAGGAATGTGGAAACATGATCATCGCAACCCTAGCCTATGCTCAGCGGACATCAGACACTGCCTATCTGTCTAAACACTATCAACTATTGAAGCAATGGGCTGGTTTTCTAGTCTCAGATTCTCTGATCCCAGACAACCAACTATCTACCGACGATTTCCAAGGATCGCTTACCAACCAAACGAACTTGGCATTGAAGGGTATCATTGGCATTGAGGCAATGGCTGTGATTGCCAAGCTTACAGGCAACAATGCGGATGCAACCAGCTTTTCCAACACAGCTCATGATTACATCAAGAAGTGGCAGGATATGGCTGTGGTCACGGATGCAAATCCTCCACATACCAATCTGGCTTACCATGATAACAACTCGCATGGTGCGTAAAGTCTTAGCTTTCAGACCTCAAACTGACTACGAAACCATAGGACTGCTTTACAATCTTTACGCCGATAGACTTCTGGGCCTCAATCTAGTCCCAAACTCCATCTACGACATGCAAAGCACCTTTTATCCCACGGTAGCAGATGAATTTGGAGTAACGCTTGATACCAGGAATACGAATACGAAATGTAAGTCTTCCTATCCCGACACCCCAAGTAGTACTCACTAACAATCTCGAAAGCGGACTGGCAAATGTGGGTTGCGGCTATCTCAAGCCCATCCACAAAGACCATGTTTTATTCCAAGCTCGCAAATTGGATAAACAAAACCCCAACAAATCGTGCTTTTACCGACCTGTACAACACGCGGTCAGCAGAGTAAGTTTTCCTCCTCTCAATCAGAATCAGGACCTAATCATGAAACAGTTTTGGAGGGGGCAAATTTGCCGCACGACCCGTTGTCGGGGGGCATTTTGCGGCGCTGGCCTTGAACGGGGCCCCAAGGAATGCGGGTCTTAGGAGGGGTGTAGAATTTAAGGCTTGAGCCATTAATGTATTGTGCTTTGATTGAGGGGCGTGGAACGGAATTAGGAATCTTGAATTAGGTAAGATACCCGGTATGGATTTTGAATAATGATAACTCCTCTCACGAATTTGTTTCAAGACTATGCTGTGAGAAAACAAGATCGGTTTTGGTATATGATAAGTGACTTTTTTTTGGAATACTTCGTTGATTTTCAGGTAAATCACAAGGAACGACTTCATGTAGACCGGAGACGGAATGAATATCCTTAAAGTACTTGATCTACTCGGCCAGTTATATTTGTAGCTGTATTGGATAACTTTTGGCCGTCTTATCACGAAGCAGAATGGTATACTCCTGAGGGATAGGTGGACTAGAAAGAAGAGCTGTGAGCTCCAAATTGCTAGCTGAGGTACGTTTGGGAATCTGCTGTCTTGACACTTGAATTATTCATCTACAGCAATCTTCCACAGAAACAGAACATCCAAGTATCAACCGGGAATAGTAAAGAGCAGCGTAATGAGGTTAGAAATGGATATCAAGCCTGATAACAATATCCTGTTAGTCACCCAACTAATGCCTTGGGGTAGAAGCCGAACTAGGTTTACACAAAACCTCCAATTTTGCATTCGAACCATGTGATTCCGAGTCCTCTGCATAGCACCAGAACCTTGACGTCCTTGGTGTCAACCAAACTTATCATAAATCATGCTATAACGCTGCCATTAAACAAGTGGAGGTGCTGGCTAGTGTCTCCTTTGTCGGCTTTATCGCTCTATCTCAGGGTCTGTGAAGACTTCTTCCGCGGTCTGGAGGGGATCTGGGGTGGTATTGTTCCTCGAGTATGGAGGCAAATGATAGTCTCCAGGAGAACCTCCGCCAATTGATGATGCAGGTACTCCGAGACTTTCTGGTATCCGTTCATCTGGGCTCGGCAAACGCGACTCGGAGCCTTCCCGGGCGAGCAGTGTGTCGTCCAGTTCTGTGTCGGTGATTGGAGTAGACTGTAACAAATTAGTTTGATGTTTTTTGATAAAGAATTCTGGAAACAATGTGCTGTTTTGGGGGGGTGTAGAGGGGAATTCTGAAAGGGCTGTCTACAGTTGGGGCTGGCGTCCGCGGCTCCGGGAACACTGGCGGCGAGATTCTAATATTTTCTAATATCTTATCAATAGGAGAAGCTTTAGCCGCTACCGCGCTCCAGATATCATCCTCAAACGAGACGCCAGTCATATCGTTGGCTACGGCATCTGCGGCATCGGCTGCCTCCCTAAATTCGGAAGAAAGTGGAGTTGCACTCCTGGCTGAATTGATGGAAACTGGAGATCTGCTCGATGCTGACCTTCCTGGTACAACAGGCTCAGAAGGAGCTAACATAACCCCATTGTTGCCTTCCATAACCCCAGAGTCGTCGGGGAGCTATGTCGTGGGTATGTTAGTCTGAGCACCTGCTGAGTTGTGTTTGGAGAGACCTTGTACCGCTATGCTATTAGGGTCATTGGGACCCTGAGCATGTTCCCCATCGCCACTCAATTGTGTCCCCATAGATATAAGATGCTGTAATTCCTGGGCTTCTGTTCCGTTCTTACCTGCCCCCTTCCTTTTTGCAGTGCCCTTCGTTGCAACGCCTTTCTTGTTTGAACGGCCCCTCTTCTTCTTCTGAACCCCACCGGACTGTCTCATGGTTAGCCTCTTCTTGATGAGGAGGGAAGCGAGCGCTTGCATTTGTTTGATTGAGCACCTCTAGCTTATGTTTTCCATCCGCTGCCTCCGCTGCCTTCCGTCGCGGTCTCTGCAACAGAGGAGACTTGTCAGTCTCGAGCTGGAGGGAGCAATAGGAACAATCCTCACTTGGGATCGGCCTTCTCCATCCATTACAACGTCCAAGCCAGTCCCTGCAAGCGCGAGCGGTTGAGGTTGGAACCTTGCTTTGTTAGAGAATATGCCTCAAAAGATGTGAAGCTAGATGCGCGTAATTAGAAAGCCTGTCTGACATTGACGATGGTGGAAATGCTGGCTCATGGAGACAAAAGAGAAATGGTCATAAGGGGTGGTCGTTCCTTCCAGCTATGGGTGCCATGATAGTGAACTTCGTTGGTATTAGTTCCCTGCATTTATGTTACCTGAGTAAACAGTGAGCTTCGGCCGGAAAAAATTATATTCGTATCTTCCTTTCAAACAGAGAAGTGAAGCTAGCAGGATGACACCTGCCGCCTCGAATCAATACTTTCAATTTGCACATAAGTAGTTCTTCCATTCCATCTAGCCAAGCCATTCAATACTGATATATTCATCCAGGCCGAGATCCGTGCCCTCATTCGCCTAACACCTTTATGTCCCTGTCGTTTAAATGATACAAACAATACAATGTCATTCCGAACCTAAAATCCCCCGCCTTCACTTGCGCTTGCGCCTTGATTCGTCGCCGATCTAGCCTCTACTCTCTCGCGATGTTGCCGATTCTTCAAATGCACTTCGAAATTGCCTACCGTGGTCTCCGGACCTGGGGTATACAACTTGCCAGGACAATCGTGACACCGTATCCGGGGCAGATACATCCATTTTATTCCTTCTGGAGTAGGTTGCCCTGCTGGTGGTGCTGGACAGGGCATTTCGGTCGCGGAATTGACGGGCGAGTACCGCATTACACCCTCAAAACGGTCCGAAGGATATGTAGTGAGGAGAGTTGTTAGGCCTTCCGTGAGCCAACTTGGAGGTGGAGGCTGGAAAGATGTTAGCAACGTATAATTTAGAAAATGAAGAATTGAAGGATCAACCAGACTCGCATCGCTTGATGGTGATGAGCCTGCCGAACATACTCTCATGAGGCCGTTTTCGAGGAAGCATTATTTCCTCGAGTCTCATCACGTGATCGCATGGCAGAAGCAAACAGGATATAGAACTTACTGGTGCATGAGCAGGTTGGCCTGGAGCAGGCGGTGGTGGAGCATCGACTCGACCTATTTGAACCTGTGTCCCAGGAGTTGTCGAAGGCTGCAGTTGCTGGTTCTGTGTCCCAGGAGTTGAAGGGGGCCCCATCGAGCCCGGAACTGGCGTACCACGAGCTGACTGTGAGCTTTTGAACGATGGCGTCTGCTGTATATTCGAAGGACGGTTGCCGGCCTTGAGCTCCCGTACAAGTTTCCTTAACTTTTCCTTTCCAATTTTCAGTTTGATAATCATTGTCGGATTATCCAAGCTCTCTTCACGGGCGTCGCGACCAACAAATCTTCTAGCAGAAGTTCTTGTCTCATGATGATGCATTATCGCTGCCTCGGGCGTTTCAGACCTTCCAATATTCGCCATTCTCTGTTGCGCGGCTGTGGCAGCTCCTCGCATACCTCTCGTTCTAGCAGTACCTGTGAGTAGATTGGACATAGCAGGAGATTCTGGAGACGAATCATCGCTATCCGATGACTCGGAAAGATCTCCATCTCCTTTCCCCGCTGCACGTTTCCCTCGCCCCGAGGTACCACCCACTCTCTTATATATCCGGCTCTCTTCTATCGTATCTGCAGCCCCGGGAAGTACCGACGAGACAATTAAAGTGCGTACAGTTCGCTGTCTATCCTTGAGATCTGGTAAAGTGGGACCTCCTCTTCTGTTCACGGATCGCTTTTGTCTCCTCTGCTCTCTGGAGTATATGACTTCGCTCCTCTCTAGATCGGCCTCAGTCATCTCATACAAGTAGGGTGCATATTCCCTAGCTTGCTGCTGCGGTCGAAGGGCAGTCGTAATAGGGGTCTGGCAAAATGAATTAATCAAATCTGCATCCTCTAAAGGTCGGCCATCAAACGGATGTCCAACAATGTATAGACTCCTGGTGAACAGCTGGCACTGTTCCCGTATGCAATGCGCAATCGCAGTGGTAAATTCTCCTGCCAGCGACATTTCTCTGGACATGCTCTGTGCAAACTCCTCGGGCGAGTTCAAGGGATTATTGAGCTCCCATTCAAACTTGTCTTCCAGCGTTGTAGGGCCAATGGTGATATTCAGTTTGATGACTATTCGCATTTCTTCATTTTTGTAGGCTGAGTATGGCAACTCAGGGTCAAGAGCATCCTCCTCAAAATACACCTGGGGGTAGAAGTCGGTGAGCTGCTCGTGCAGTTGCTGCTGAACTTGCTCGAGTACTGGATTCGCTGCTGGAGTGACCAAGCCTAAATCCTCAACTAGTTGGGCAGCGAAAAGATCTGGTGGGACTGTACGATCGTGCAGGTTCCATGTAAAGGTGTCTCGAAGCTTGATCTTGTCATAATCCACATCCAGCCGTATTGGCACCAACTCTTCCACAGCTTCTGCCTGCTGAGTCATGTCTTTGCGCTTGACGCGCAATTGACGAGTCTTCTTGTGACCCAGCCTCGGTTTCGCGCCCGGATATACGACTTTTGTTGGGCCATCCGTATGGCCATTGCCATAGCCACTATAGCCCTCACCATACAGGCGACTGAGGGGAAACCATTGTCGAAAGTCAGTTCGGACCTTCCTGTAATCGTCTATCTCGCTCTTCATGTGGGTGTATTGCTTTGCTCGGCTATCCTGATCGGCGACTATGGAGGCCGTATGAACGAGATCGCGGTTGACATATTGGTCCAAGACATACTTCTCGAAGTCGGCTTTTGTGCGCTCGCGATGAGCCAGGCCAGGCGAAGATGCTGCTGCTGCTCCTGCTCCTGCTCCTACAGGCGCGGAGGCGGAGGCAGTGTCGATATGTGAGGAATCCTGAGGGTCGGGTGCCATGGTGGGCACATTCGCGACAGGTTTGCGACAATATTGGTGCTACACGGCTGATTTGACTAGGTGGATGGCAGGAAGGGGGTGAACTCGATGGTAAATAAATATACAGTATTCGTAACTGAGGCGCGACTTTGGCGCGAAAGGCATAAACGGTATACCTACCGATACACGTAAGGTACCTAGGTACGAGTAGGTTGTTGGACTGGGGTCTTATTCGAAGCCTCAATATCGAGGCCAACTGTGTAGGGTGAAGCAAAATATGCGGTTGACGATAACAACCACCGCAGTCATAAATAAACAACCTTAAACAATTGATCAAGAATAAAAGGTACACTGGTGCACTACCTATTGCAGCGGTTTACAAGGAGATGCTATTTGCTATGAGTAGTACTGTACAGTAATAGTCGTAGCATGAGCAACCGCAAGGTAGGCTCGTAGAGTAGCAATCAGCGGCTCGCTAATACTGAACTGGCACGCACGCACGCACAACCCAGCCAGCCCAGCCCAACTAACCCACCCCACCACAGCCAGCAACAATCAACCACACCACACTACTTGACTAAACAAAATACCACAAATTCTCCCCTTTGCTGGTCCAAATACAAATTCATCATTCACACACCCATTCATTTTCCCACATACATACAACTCCACCAGCATCATGGCCGACAAGAAGGAAACCGAGGAAGTTGGTAAGTTGCATCCCTCTATCCGTCCATCGAGTTCAGGACAGCTTGGTGGGATATGTTTCTACCCCGCTATCCATCTCGCAACTCGAGACAACGGCCTCACAACCACCCAGACAGTGAAACATAACTAATAATCACGCATGCAGACTACACTCTCAATAACCCCGACACTCTCACAAAGTACAAGAGCGCTGCCCAGATCTCCCAGAAGGTGTTGGAGGCCGTCACTGCACTTTGCGCGCCAGGGGAGAAGATCGTCACCATCTGCGAGAAAGGTGACAAACTCTTGGAGGAAGAGATTGCAAAGGTCTACCGTGGAAAGAAGATCACAAAGGGTAAGCAGAGCTTGACTTTCAGTCATACTCGTGGTCGCGACTAATTAGCATACACAGGCATCTCCCACCCGACCACTGTCTCGCCATCCTCTTTCGTCACCCCCTACACCCCGCTCACATCTGATGAAGCTGAGGCTTCCGTTACGCTGAAGGAAGGCGAAGCTATCAAGATCCAGTTGGGCGCACAAATCGATGGCTTTGGAACAATAGTCTGTGATACCATCATCATTCCCTCGGCCGAGAATAAGGATGATGTGATCAAAGGCCGTGACGCCGACTTGCTACTGGCTACCCATTATGCAAATGAGCTTTTGTTGCGCTTAATGGTACCACCTGGACTCCTTACTACGGGCACCGATGAGGAGAAGGCAAAGGCGGCCAAAGTCAAGGCACCTACCCAAAGCAGGATCACTACTCTGCTAGAGAAGGTAGTCAAGAGCTACGAGTGCAACCTGGTAGAACACACCACCAGCTGGGAGTTTGAGCGTAACGAGATCGAAGGAAAGAAGAAGATCATTCTTGCTCCTGGTGATGGCACCAAGGGCGATGGCGTTCCTGAAGTTGGTGACGTTTGGGGTGTTGAGATGGGTGTATCATTGGGATCTGGAAAGATCAAGACCTTCGAGAACCGACCAACTCTTCACCGTCGGACTACTCTGACCTATGCTCTCAAGCGACCTAGCTCAAAGAAGATTCTCAATGAAGTCGTCAAGAAGTTTGGTGTCTTCCCTTTCAGCTTAAGGCAATTGGAAGACGAGCGAGATGCTAAAGTTGGTGTTGTAGAGTGTGTCCGAGGCAACGTCTTCAGGCAATATGAGGTTGTCGGTGACAAGGACGCAGAACCGGTTGCTAGACTGTTGACCACAATTGGTAAGAAGAAACCTTCACATTCCGCTCCCCAGGTGAGTGTAGGCTAATATGGTTTGCAAGCTATCACAAAGAATGGTCTTCAGAAACTTGCTGCACCACCAAGCCCAGATCTGTCCAAGTTCCAGACGGACAAGAAGATCACAGACGAGGAAGTCCTCAAGATCTTGGAGGAACCCCTGGCAAAGGAGACGAAAGTCAAGAATAAGACCAAGAAGAAGAAGCCGGCCAAGAAGACGGCAGCAGCTGCAGAGGATGAGGAGAGCAGCAACGACGAGTAAAGCATTCCATGGCGGTATGGCGGCATGATGATTTGAGAAAACCCCCTGGGATGAGATGAGATGAGATGATACGGGGATAAGAAATTCCTTTGCATTCGACATTCTTTCTTCACGTCTTCACGTTTGCTGTAGAGACTGATTTGCTATGCTATGGAGCTCTCCAGCAACCTTTATTCTAGCCAGGTTTCGTTAGTCCAGAAATGGCGGGATGATGGCATGATCCTCCAGCATTTCGAAATCTCGGAGGATTTCACTGCACACGCTGTTCCTGAGCAATAGAACTCCTCGAGTAAAAGAAAGAATAGAGATATGCAGCATATGAGGATGCCTACTTTCACTTCGTCTTCTTAGGAACGTGATGGTTCTCTCTCCTTGTTGACTAAGGTGCGTAGGTACCTAGATCGGTACAATACCTACGACAATGCGTGTGACAATTCAATGACCTCACCTCAAATGGGGATCAAACGAACCGGATAGGATGACTTACAGATGATCTAGATTCAATTTCACTCGCCCAAAAGCTTCTGTCCTCAGATCCCTCACATCCTACTCCGTAGAGGACATTCATTGGCATTGTAATCCCTGGCTGACATCTGGAAAGGGGCTCACGCAAAGCCCAAAGAATAAAATAGAATGTGAGCAGAGAGCATTGCACTGCTTTCTAGGAGCAGAATTGAATGGCTTGATAAATGTAAACAAAGGAAAAGAAAGAGGCGCGGTGGTCCTGGGTCATCCTGATATTAACTTGCTAGATGTGGTGTGGTGTAGTGGTATGCCGGTCCGCTACGACGAGGACGAGACGAGACCAGACCACCACCAGCACCCACCACCAAAGCGAAAGCGAGCCCCTTGAAAAGCCAACCCCAACCTCGCCAACCCTAACACACAACTTCCTTCTTGACCTCACAACGTACTGTGCCTCAACAACACCTGTCGACGAACAACCTCCCTGATCTGAACGAGATCAAACCAGTCTGTTCCTTCATAGTGCCTAATCTATTTTCCCAACTTTATCCGCCAAAACCCACCACACACTGTCGAGAATTGGTGGCGACAGGCTCTTCTTCACACGTGACCTTTCCCTTGATTGCCGACCCCTGTGTACGGAAAACCTTAGCGACTCCTACCTCCTATTTGCTCTTCACCACCAACCAATTCCTCAGAGCTAGGTACTGGCTGTACCTCCTTCCCTCCCGAATCACGATTGATTCCGCTGTGCATGCGAGCGAACAATAGAGCAGTATTTGATTCTGAATCCATGCACAAGCTTCCTCAGCTAACATCTTCGCAGCGTGCTGGATTCGTGGTCGCGGTCGCATTTGAGTTCAGGGAGGGCTGCGAGCCATGCAGGCTCCGCGGGGAGAAAGAACGACGCGAAGTCGATACAGCAGTCCCTTTGTGTCTGCAACCAACAATGCGGCTGTCGAGGCTTCGAATACAACTGCAGATGCTGCTGCTGAACGGCCAACGACTTCCTCGGAGAATTGGGTCGAGCCCCCTCTACCAGCTCCCAGACCGAGCTTTGCAGATTCTGGCCACGAGCGTGGTGGCGTTGTTGCAAATATGGCACCTCTGGGCACACGTCCGAGTCTCAAGATCATGAGGTCTGCTGCCAGGCCTGACGGAGGTTCGGATGCGGGTGGGCGTTCTACGATTGGAAAACGCACAGCGTCCGTCACCCCCTTCGAGGCCATGACGCCCGAGCCTCCCACGATCCCACTGCGACGTAGATCTGCCTCTACAAAGACCGACGACGTTGAGCTGCCAACTCCGAAGACACCGCCGCAACAATCGAGCCCTGAAAAAGCGCCTGTAGTGGATCATGTTGTGGATCAAACATCTGGTCAAGCAGTTTTTGCTCTGTCGGCATCACCTTTGCCCGCATCTACAGCTACAACTACGGCTACAACTACAGCTACAGCTACAGATGCAACTACAGAACCAGAAATCACTACTCCTATCGCTACAGCTGCAGAGCTGAACCACCAGGTCTGCACTCCTGCTACACCAGCACCTGAAGTTCCCTCGCTCCCCGCTCAACCAGCTCTTGGTGAAGATGGCGAGCCTCTCATTGACCTTGGTAAAACCGACCGAGTCATTGAAGATGCTGTCCAGCTGGCCGTCGACAATAGGCGGTGGCCTACAGCGTATGCTCTGCGCATTCTGTACGATGATGCTCGAGACTCTGATGCTCGAGTTGTCAGAATCATTGAAGCAGTCTACAACAGCCGCGCAGCACCTGCTCAACTGGCGGAGTTTCGAGCTTTAATGAAAGAGAAGAAGAAGGAGGGCAAAAAAGACAGAACAGGGGAATATTATTTCAATGGCGATGGAAGTGATCCGTTGCCACTTCCCCAATTCTCAACGCTTAATACTATTCTTTCGTACGGCCCTCCTCAGACACACCCCGGCATGGGTGTGAGATCAGCGAGTGACACTCAAGCGAGGGCCACGTCAATTTCGCATTTGTCTACATCACCACTCAAGGAATACGACATTGCGCACATCGCCAAGAAGCAAAAGCAGAGCCATTATGTGTCTCCTTTCTCGCCGATGCCGATGAACGGGCTCAACGGTATCTATGGCTCGGGAATTGGTGCAGTTGCAGTTGCAGGCACGGGTACGGGTACGGGTGCGGGTGCAGGGGCGACTGAAGCAGCGCATGCGAAACCCGAGACGCCGCAGCAGAACGGGGCATCGTCGAACTTGCTAAGCCGGGCACGATCTGGGTCGATCTCGAGCTCCTCCTCGTTATCGTCAGTCGACGAGAAGATTCTCGACAGCGAGTTTCCCAGCCCAGCAGCTAAGCAGAGTGGTGGTGGTAGTAATGGTGGTGCATCTAGCGGTGGCGGACGTAATAATAACACACGCAGCAAGCATAATAGAAGCGACAATACGAAAACTCGCTATTCAGCGCCAACCGAAGCTCTGGCCCCCCATGATCATCTCAATGGTCAGCCACCACCAATCAGCGCGCCACAGAAGAACGGTCCCAAAACATTTACTTTCGCGACGGTCCCTGCACCTTCATCTTCTTTTACTTCAGTCAACCATCCTCTCAGCCACAACAACCAAAATTCGCGCACCACAGCATCAACTCAAAGTTCAGACTCAAACTCAAATTCTGGTGCAAATGCCGAAATGGTTCCCATCCCAGCGCCTGCACTGGGCAAACCCGCAAAGTTCATCTCTTATAAGGCGAAGAATCTGGACAAGGTCCGGGGGCGTGCACATGATGACAGTGATCAATCCAGTCGTTTGAAGCGCTCTGCACGAGAGATCACGAACTCGAACACTGAGACACCGGAGAGCTTTGAGCGATATCAGCCTCCCCCTCCTGTTGCTCCTCCTCCAGATATTGATACTGCATCTGAAGGTGATTTTGTCGACGTCGCCCCGTCCAAACGGCCGGCCAAGATCCGTCTGCTCAACAACAGGACCGCGCGACCGCGATCTAATTATGATTCGGAGGACCTTAGTTCTCCAACCCTCCTCTCTTTCCTTGCTCCCAGCTCCGTTCCTGCTTCTCGTGCTGGCACACCGAGCACGCTGAGCCGGCCAACCAGGAAGGCGAAGTCAGGCAGCGGCCTACGTGTCAAAACATCGTAAGTCATCAATTTTGTTGCATCACAGCATCGCTTCTAGCCCGAAGTAAGATATACCCATCGAGCATCATATGTTACATTGTGTTATTTACCGAGCCTCTTCTTTTCGTTGCCTGGAATGTTTGTGGGTGGTGTCGCACGGTGCGACCGACCGCCATTTCTTCATATTCTTCACCTTCACTCAAGTCTTGAGCTTCAAAAGACTCGGACCACGAATAATGCTAATGCCATTTTCTACTACAGGCCAATGAAGAAAAAGGGCGGCGGGACCCTAGCTGGCATTCCTCGCGCAAGCGGTGAACGAAATAGCCCCGTCGGCAACGGTGCATTTGCCAATAACCAGGTAAGCTTTTTTCCTTCATTTTCAGCTACGTCAAATCGATTTATGTCATCTGTCGTGGCTATCGCGGGTCTGTTTGGAGACCACAGTAAACCTTCGAGTGGGTCGTAGTTTGATTCCATTCACACTGCTGTGCTGCAAACGCCCGGGCGCCAATCTCTGCATTCCGCCTTTGCCGAGGAGACCAACCATGCCACCCCCACATGTACTGAAACTTACCACCATCACCATCCATCCTTCATCCCTTCCTTCCGTTCATCCATCAAGCCGCTCATCACGATCCTTCCTCGTGATAATTCCTCTAAAAAACTAGGTTATATCGATGTCGATGCTGATTCATGGTACAGGAAGATAACGATGATTACTGTGCGGCCTGTGGTGGTAATGGCGACTTGGTCTGTTGCGATGGCTGCACTCGATCTTTTCATTTTAAATGTGTCGATCCACCCATGGTAGAAGGCGCGCTACCCGACGAATGGTTTTGTAATCAGTGCCAATACCAAAAACACCCTCCTCGGAGAGAAGGCCCGCCTCGCAGTTTTGACTCTCTTCTTGATAGCCTTGAGGGCCGAAATCCGAGTGCGTTTCACCTGCCCAAGGAAGTCCGCGAGTGTTTCGAAGGTGTCAAGACTGGTTCCGAAGGAGAGTATGAAGATATTGTTCCTCCAAAACCAAAGTAGGCCTCGGTAGATCTAAGCTCGTAAACTCACTGCTGACCTCAAATTAGGAACCACAAAGGGTACGATGAAGCGCCTGACTTCTCCCGTTTAAGGGACCAAAAGGGAAAACCAATCCTCTGTCATGCATGCAACAAGGCGGCCTCTGCTCCAGATCGCTTGATCATTCCTTGCAGTTACTGTGGCCTTTATTGGCATCTTGACTGCCTCGAGTCTCCTATGACCAAGGAACCCCATCTTAGTAGGAAATGGAGATGTCCGGCTCATATTGACGATATTATGGATATATTGCCTTTCAATTTGGGCCCCGCTCATCGTTATCGTAAGATCAAAGGTAGTTTGCCCATCACCCCTGCGTGGAGGCGAGGTACAAGGAACAACGGCCACATTGAGATAGAAAGCTCAGATGATGTGCAGCCTGGCGGAGGCTTTTATGAGGACAACAAATTCGGGGTTGTGTACAAGCTACCGGAGGAGGGCATCAAGCTGGACTTCATTTCAAAGTAAGATGAAACTCCTCGACAAGCTAAAAATCCCGCGTTTTACTAATGTCATGACAGAGTTAAGCAACATGGTGGTGGTATTGACAGGGCTCGACTTCGCGAGCGGCAGCGAGTCGAGGCAGCACAGAGTGCGCTTTGGGAGTCGCGATCAATCGCCGAGCAACAAGCAGTTCTGAACCTCTTGGCATTTGCTGCACAGGATACAGCATCCAGCGGTCTCGAGACGCTCATCAACGCCCTACTCGTAAGTTACCCAGTCTGGTTTTTTACATCTACATTTACGTATAAGTATGAGCAATTGTTTGGGCTGTAACTTTCACTTTCACTCTCACTTTCATGCTACGTGTTCTTGTGACGTAATCACTATCGTGGCACGTGCTAACAAATGGATGAACAGGCCGAAGCTTCTCCCGCAGTGATTGCATTAATTGCGCAAGGCGATGCAACTTCCATATCACAGAAGAAGCAGAGGCAGAAGCTGTCGAAAAATGACAAGCAGTGTTTGCAAACAATCATGGCTGCCATTCAGAGCCAGCTGAAAGAGGACGACGAGCCAGAGCCAGAATCGGACTCCGAGCCTGCGTCCGCGCCCCCACTCCAGCAGCCCGAGACACAGCAACCTCAGATAGAGTCGCCTCCAGCTACACCATCTAAAGTGTCTACTCCAGTCGTCGAGACTACCATGGAAGTCGACCATATTGTGTCCACCCCCATCGCCGAGATCAGCATGGAAGTTGACGGACTCGTATCGGTCCCCGCCACCGAGACCGAAAAAGACGTTCTTGAAGCCTAGGGTGCATCCATTCATCTTTGTTGCTAGCATGCACTCAACCTTCAATGATGGATAGCTTGAACTTCAAGCACCGGCTTCTTGGCAAGGAGAATTCAAACGGTCACCTGGGCGCAATTACCCGCGTCACATGATCTAACATATCAACTACTTCTCTTTCTAGAGAAGCTGACCCTCTTCCTTTCATCGTCCCACGGGGCTTTCCTTCCATTTCCTATTCGCATTCATCCCTCACATGACATGAAAACTCAGGCATTGTATCATATTGGCGTCCGCGGGATGGGTCTTTTATCAGGATACCAAGCAGCATTCATTGTATTACTTCTCGGAAAGAGAACCAAAATATGGGGAGAAGGGAGCGAAGAAAGACATATGTACCGCTGCTGTATGCTGGGACGCCTAACAAGCAAGATCGGAAGAAGTAGATTGAAGTAGTTAGGCGATGCAGACAGTAGCAAATTCAGGAGCGAAATTATATATTACCTTATGCCGGTGCTTCGTGATTATCATACCATGGTTCTCCCTACTGGTAAGATATCGAATTGTACGTCATAGCAGCTCTAATAATGTGAATTTTGGGATGTTATGCCATGTAGCGAAGTAAGTAAATGCTCTACACCAAGTCTCCCTCGCTGTTGTGTTTACGTTCTTACAATAGTTTATTAGGTTTAAAAAGATAGTTCGTACCGTGCTCGTTCTCAACAAGATGCTCAGAAAATACCAGTCCAGGAATGAGGTCCCACCTACCTACCCTCGCTACCCTTGGGCTCGCGTGCGTCAATGTGATGGGTTAGATGCGAGTCTTGCAATACCGGTTGGCCTGAGGCCGCCCAACGCTGACACATCCCCCGACCACTCCTCAGTCCACGTACAGTAAACAGAAGGACAAATAACTACCATGAAGAGTTCAGGAGCACAAGGCTAGAGATATGACTCCGCTACCAGGGACTGTTAAAGGCGTCGCTCTACTCGAAAATGCTACTTGTAGTTCGAACTTCGCACACAAAGGCATGCAATATCAATAAAAAGGCAGAATAGTAACGGTTAAGCAACTGTGGTATTATCTTATCGCCTGCTAAGTACACATAAAGCATTCATCTCCATCATATCTCATCTCATCCCAGTATCGAGCTAGTTATGTACACCCCACGCAAACACCAATGCGTTTTTGTGATCATCCTTTCCTATCCTAGCCCAGGGGGTATTGTATTATCCATTTAGCAAGAAGCAACGCAGGCTTTTGATTACTCAAACAGATATATATCGTGCTATGTATGCAAGAGCTTCAGATTCTTAACTCGGCTCAATCCTCATCCAAATCCATCTCGTCGACATCCTTAGCTTGTTTCGCAGCTCCCCTCTTCGGCCTTGCAGCTGGCCTTGAGTTGGGCGTCTTTGCCTTAGCTTGCACACGCGGTGATTTGGCTTTCGGCTTCACTACTTTCGATGTGGAGGCTTTGGGAGGGGGCTTATTCGTGCTCCTCGTAGAAGCTCGTCTCGTATTTGATCGCGGAGGTGTAGGCGTATGTTCTACCTCTTCCTCTTTCTTCGCCTCTGGTTCAGGCGTGGCAACTTCCTCCTCGGCTTCTTCCTCGGCACCTGACGATTCTTCCTCGTCCTCGGAATTCGCAGCATCGCGTATTGCCTTCGCGTCTTTCTCTATTCTCCCATCTTCATACTCCCAAGATGCCACTCCGTCCCACAATTCCTTCTCGTCTTCACTGGAATCTCGTTCTTCGTACGTCTTTTTGGCGCTTGCACCGCGGCCACTCTTCCTCCGCTCGGCAGGGCTGGAGGTAGGCGTGCTTATTGCCTGCTTTGGCTTCTTGGCCTTGGGTGTCTTCACAACCTTAGCGGGCTTCTCCTTCTTGATTGTCGGGTTCCGTGAGCTTTTGGGCTTTGCATCAGACTTGTGCTTCTTGGCTGGGTGGGCATCATTGTCCCTATCATCGAGTTTCCGCTTTTGCTGTTAGATTGTTAGCCCAGCGAACACTAAACAGGTATATGCAGAACATGCCTTCTTTTTCTCCGCATCCCTCACCAGCTTATCAAGCAGTGAGTCCATGACCTCCGGCGCCGGTAAGTACTGCTTCTCAGCAATCTCCTGTGCCACTTCGTGACTCGGTAATCCTATATAGAGCCCGAGAGGCAAGCCGACCTTCACAGGCCAAGTCTGCATAATCCAGCCCTTCTTCTCTTGCCACTTCTTGAGCAACACTGTGGCTAGATCACTGAGTACATAAATGTTGTCCGGATCGGGGCCGCTGATTGCATCGCGTACTTGTTTTACTCGCTCGGCGAACTTATAAACCAGGGGAAGGTTTTCCTCGGTTACAACGGTGGTAATGTAGTACAAGATGTATTGTGCGTGATCCCTGAGCTCCTCTGGGTCAAGACTGAAGTCTGGATGATGCGCTAATAGAGATATAAGTCGAGTAAATACTGACTCTAGCGCTCTATTCTTGGTATCGTGAAAAAGCTTAGCGCGAGAACGAATCCAGGTGATGATGGAACTCTTCAGACGCTGATCAGGCTCAAAAGCCGTCAGGAATATTATGGTGTAGAAGCGGTGGGAGAGCTTAGATTTAACCAGATACTTTTGGAGTTTTTCAACCAAACCCCGCCGAACATCTCCGAGGATGTCCTGAGAGACGAACGCGAGACGATTGAACTCGACGGGCGATAGGAGATCGTCGAACAGCTTGTTCGTACATAATTTCAACATCAACTGTGCCGCCACGAGACGCAACCGAGATTTGTGGGACTTGGGCGTGTCGTTCTTATTAGAGAGTTCTCCATGCTTGAAAATGAGCTGGTTTAGAACCTTGTACACAGGTACTGCGAGCCTCTTCGCAGTTTCTGGATCATCGGTCGCACGGAGACGATTGACCAGTATCCTAAGAGCCCAGCTTTTAGCCTGGCATTCCTCATCCACCTCCGCATCGGTTTGCCAACTGAAATCACCGTCAGTGCGAGTAGTTCGAACTTGCAAGAGAATTTTCTGGGTAGTGATGTCAAGAATCTCATCGTTGAGCTCGTCTGTGGTTCCAGGCTCCAGGAATGTCAGTTGGCTGATGGTCGCAAGTTTCGTGAGAAAATGGTCTTCTCCATACTCCCAATCTTGTGTAGATTTTTCTAGCAGGTCCTTTGCGTGCATCTCTTTGCGGTCAGAAGCAGCCATCAAGACGCTGACAGCATACTTAGCAGCTTTGGGTGGTGTTCCATACTGAGCAAAGTTGATCAGGGTTTGAACAAATTTGCGATCGTGCGGTATCTCTTTAGAACTGTTGGGGTTCTTGGCAAATGATGCCAATGCCCTTAAGGTCTCGACGCTCCCCAGGTCATTAGGTTTCGTTGCCGAAGGGGCTTGCTCCGCCAATGATTTACATAGCTCTTTGACGTTGTCCTTGAAAATCTGCGGGTGCCGTTCCGATATTTCTTGCATCAGTTCATGTGCTATTGCACCAAGCCCATTCTCGTCGCTTCTCATATATTGCATGATGGATGGGAGATGGCTACGGTTGTAGGCAAGTGACGCCGATCGGTAAATGATTGGGGTGAGGGTTTCTAAGAGGCCTGCAGGGGCTGCCGGTGCTGACTCGATACGCTTTGAGAATTCTTTGATGGCATTGAAAACGGTCTTGAATTCATTGTCAGGCCCGATTGCGAATCGCAGCAGCTGATAACTCCTTCGATCATGTAATTTGGCATACTTGAGTAGTTCGTTGGTGGTTCGTAAAGGATCTGGAAGCAGATCCGCGAGCCAATTGACCACGCCGTCAAGCTTTGTCTTTATCTCCTTAGAGTCACCTTCCATGACGCCCCCATTAAACTCTTCACACCTCTTCAGGAAAGCGGCTACAACGTTGGAGTATGTCGGCTGTCGAGCTTGCATTGCGAAAAACGCCTTCTTCGATTTTGTGTCTAGAGACCTGACGACAAGCAGAATTCGTTCAGTACGAATTTTATCAGCATTGAAGGGTCCATCTCCATTTGTCTGACTTGCGCCTTGGGAATCCCCATTCGTTGCTTTCGATGCTTTCGATTTCGACGGCGGATAGCTCAGGGGAATAAGTTGCTCGAACATAACGTGATCAAGTAAAACATTAAGCTCCAGATCATTGGCGTAGTATGCATCGAATACCTTCGAAGGAATAGCACCTAAAGCATTCGTCACCACTTCATTGCCTGCCGCGATTTCTCCAGCGGCTACACCCCATATCCTGCTCAAAGTAGTCATGGCTTCAACACGCACGGGATGTCTGCGATCCCGGCCTCGGTCCGCAAGACTGCACAATACCGAGCCAGACTTGGTGACACCTCCATTTGGAGCCAACTTGGTCATAACGTCGCGGAAACCAAAGCTTGAGATTGCTTTTACAGCGGCCAGGCGGACCTTCTCGTCAGCGTCGTTCAACTTCTCCCCAAGCCCCCTGACCAGAGTATTCTCGTCTTCTCTACTCAGCCCAATACCTCCAGCAGAAGTCACGAGTATTCGCCCAACTGCTGTAGTCCATCCCGATCGTATGACTGAGGACCTGTCATTCCTTCTCTTGAGGAAGTTAGCGTACACTGATTGGTGTGTCTGGGCAAATGATTGGGGAGACATAGGGGTAGTGAGAATGCTGTTGGAAATCGATGTTGTAGAACAATCTTCAAGCCTTACAGGTGGGTATGCAGCAGGATCCATTGGGGGAGGTGGCGGCGGTCCAGCAGCGCCGATTCCAGAGATGATATCTCCTAGTGTTTCGGTGGCCAAAAGGCGCAGCTGAACATTATCTGCTGCCAGTTCTGCCTCTAGTTGGGGAATCACGTTTTGAAGAACTGCTGGCGAAGCCCGCCACAACTCGCGCAGCAATCGATGCGCCTTTTGAAGCTCCTTTAGGTCTGCTTCAGTGGGACCAGCAGGTCCTTCATCTTCATCCGAATCGAGAGCATCACTAGCTCTCCTATGGCCATTCGATTTTGGTGGTCCGGTGGAAATATCCATAATGACATCGTTGAAGTATTGACTTACATAGCGGGCCATCTTTTCCGGGCATGATTTGCAGATGGTCTTTGCCATGTTGTACGCTTCTGGGAGCTCCTTCAAAAGAAGTGTAGTTTGCTTCTCATCGGCGCGTGCTTCTTCGTGTTTACCCTTCCCTGCGCCTGGAGTCGTTGCCCGTAGGAACTGAGCAACGATAATATCAACAACCTGCGGGGGCAAGACCGCGGCTTCATCTACCAATGTCACTAGCATCTGGCTCATGTTATACTCGACATCTTTGGCAATCTGCTCCCCCGTGGAGGCCTTCGAAGAACCCGATATGATATCGAACAGGTTGCTAAAGAGGTGGAGTGTTAGAGAGTCGGAGCTTGGGATATCCGTAAGCAGCACAATGCTTTTGACCTCTGCTAGTGACATCAGGACGTATTTGTGCTGGGTATTGTAGGCATTGGAAGGATCCGACAGGGCTGGTAGTATGGAGTTAATGAAGAGAGTGAAGATATCCTGAGCTTAGTGTTAGCTGCGTATTTACTACCAAATTTAGAACGCACCGCACCTTCAATTGAGACCCAGTAAACGGCGCGTCGGGAGCGCAAAGCTTCAAGACATCTACCAAGCAGCAAGCTGTAAAAGCGCGGACACCCTTGTCCTTGTGACTCAAGAGGTTCTGGCCTGCGAGTTCCTTCGCGACTTTGGTTAACGAGTCCTTGTCAATCTCCTCCTGGTCCATCTCGCGCAGCTCGTTTGACAGCGCGTCGAGTCTCTTCAGCAGCTCGCCGGTGGCAATGGGCTTTCCCGCTCGCCATGACAGCGGTTCGTTGAAAACAAGACTGGTTCCTTGCGGCTCCTGGGCCACGCTCTCAGCATGGCGCCGAGCCATTTTGAATTGGGGGAGACTCCAGTCGCGGGGTGTTGGTGCTGGTGCAGGGAAGATGAAGTTGAAGTTGATTATTTTCTTTTGGTTGCGGAGGGCGATTACGGTTATGGTATTAAGTGAAGGAAACGGCGTGGCGGCTTTTCTGGTTGTTGTTTTGCGTGCTGGGGGCAGAGGAGGGGGGGAGATCTAATCTCGATGGAGGCAATGCTTACAGTACTGTACTGTACTGTAGGCGCGTTGCACACATAGTACAGTACAAAAAGACGCGTCTAACTTATAGCAAGACAAACCTTATTTCTGTGTCCGTGCACCACACTGCAATCATTCACTCTTTCACTCCTCCACTCTTTCACTCTTTCACTCCTCCACTCCTTTACTCCTTCACTTATTCACTCCTTTGCTCTTTCTTGACTCCCTTCTAAAGTTGGGATGAAAGAGTTCAACCTGTCTGTCGGCTTTCTTCTCGATTTGTCTATCATCCATACATCCATGCAATATCTACATCATATCTACCACTGACTTCTGAGTAGCTGCTGAGGTTGATGTATGGTCCGAAATGTTATCCGGCTCAGCTCCAATCCAATTGCAAGCTGACAACACACTTGCTATAGTAAGTACAGTATCACAGTCAGAAGGTGCGAGGCGTGCATATATACCTACCATGCGTGGCCTTATACCATGTGCATTTGTGCTTGATTATTTGGCAGTGTCAATGCTACTCTTACTCTACTCTACTCTACTTTACTCTACTGCGTTCGACCTTTTCCTATCTCTCGATGTTTGCGCATATTCACACCATCTGAATAGTAGTATCCCTTGCAAAGATACAAACATCGTTCCACGCGCCTTCATATCGCCGTCCCAATTTCCATTCTACGGTTACGTGTAAGTGCCCCTGGGTTGGCCCCGTTGAATTGTTGCTCCTTCCAATCTCCAAGTAAGTTTGTTTGCATTGGGTTCTGCTGGATGGTTGAGGGGTGATCTGATGAAGTCGCCGTCCACATCTCTTCTGTTTGCCATGTTGATTGTAAGAGTGAGCTCTTTGTATTCACACTTGATTAAGTAGGCAAATCTGTGGGACTAAGACTCAATACTACACAACGCAAGCTAGGTTCTTGCTCTTATTTTGCTTGTTACAATACCATACTATACTCATACTTGTTCTCCTTGTCTTGTGAAATGACTGAAATGGCGACCGAAAGTGAGAGATTCACCGGTTTCCCTTGCTAAATCGGTAATAGCTTTCTACCATTTATTCATTTATTTATTCATTCACTATGTATTGTCTGTAATCAATCAATCAATCAATCAATCAATCAGTCAATCAATCAATCAATCGCCATTCCGATAAACAAACAGCCTCCATATATCTTCCCCACCCCACACTTTCTTACAACTACAACCACACAAAAGAAGCACAAAAAGAATCTTGGAATTGGTTTCATCCCCCACACTCTTTTGGCCCTTGGACACTCCACTCCCCTCCACTCCCTCCTCAGTAGCATCCCGTCAAGATGAAGGTCTCTTTAACCATCGTCTCTTTAAGCACCCTCTTGGTTTCCACAGGTCCTGTTGTCTCGAATGCTGGGGCACAGTGTGAGGGTACGTCTCCCCCCCTGAAGCCCAACCTGCCTGCTCTCTACTAACAACTTACTAGATGGACTTCCTTGCGCAATCCATCTGCCAGATCTGGACCGTAAAGACATCGGCGTCACTCCTTCTCCGTCTCCCTCTCTCTCCCCCACCGAAGACTGCTCAACCACTACTTTATCAAATCTAGCCGGAGCTGTTACAGCTTCAAACTCAATCCTCGCCACTTCTGAGAGCATGCAGCCACCTCTATTGTCCACCTCCGCGAGTGTTGTTGATACCCCCTCGGTCTTCATTTTGACTACTTCTGATTATCCCAAGTCCACCCCTTCTTCATCCGCAAACCTTTTCACCAGCCCAGATGCGACGTCTACAGCTTCTGTTGTCGTCACGCCAACCGCACCAATATTTATTACCATTGTATCCGTGGCAGAATTTACAAAGGGGGCTGAGAAATCATCTTCGCCGTCCATTTCGAATTCTCTCTCGTCGATTCATTCCTCTATTCCGTCTTCTGCAGCCTTTACTTCCAGTACGTTTGTGGTAGAGACTACAACGGGGACCGAAATATCGTCTACACCTTCCGCTTCGAGTCCTTCCTCAGATAATCAATCTCATATCCCATCTTCTACAGCAACAAATTCAAGCGCTTCCTTCGGAGAATCTACAGCTGGCCCTGGGACATTTTCTTCATCTTCCAATTCCAGCGCCCCGTCAAAAGCTCAATCCCATTTCCCAACTTCCCCAGCCGCTACTTCAAGCGTTTCCGTATCAAAACTTACCACAGAGACCGGGATACTGAGTGCTTCCTCAGAGATTCCGTCCTCCATCGCTACCGAAACTCATCACACGGCCACAACTTTAAGCGTCCCTATGGTAGACTATACGACCGAGACTGAGACACCATCTACTCCTGTTACTACGAGCGGTCTATGGGCAACCCAGTCCACTGTCCCACTCACATATCCCTCCGCGGCCGGTCCTCCCGCCATTCCAGACAGTTCAATCACCGCGTCGGTCGCAAGCAAATTTAACAGCCCTACTCGGAGTCTCACGTCTACTACTACAGATATCACTACAGTTGCAACGGTCTCGAACGTAATCGCAACCAGCAGCATTACAATTAGGGGTGATGAATCTACGTATTATACTTCTCCTTTGACCACAGCTTCAATGAGCATCCCAAGTGGGGCAGCCACCGAAATTGAACCCACATCCAAAGTCTCGTCCAGCATTGGTGAAGCCAATGTCCCGTCTTCCACCACGCAATCATCGCCAGAAGCCTCTGAGACTCAATCCTCTGGTATTACTAGCACGATCTTGGAAACAAGCACAACTACCCAGACCGTTGCTTTGAATCCGAACTACTTTGCTTCATCTCTAGCAACTGGCGCTTCGGCTACGGACGTATGCAATTGTACCACAACTATCACTGTCACCGCCACGCCAGTGATCAGTACGGCAAGTACAATTTCGGCACAAAAATTGCAATCGCCTAGAAGCTCGGAGGCATCATCATCGTCCTCTAAATCACCCTCAGCATCAGTACGACCCATCGAAGCCACCTTTTCATCCAGCAATTCGCTAGGATTTCCTACCTCCGCAGACACCCTCAACTATCCCGTCGGCACATCAGTTCCAACCGCAGTGAACAACACCGTCGTCCACCAGGTCTCACCACTAGGCAATAGCACTACTGCATCCCATGGTCTCCCATCCGCGCCCACGAGCACCTTCGCGCAAGTAAACAACAGCGGCAGTGCAAATAACGTCAGGCTTGCCTTCCTGGTAGGCTTCTTGGCTCTCGCCACCTTGATTTAAGGGATGAATCGAGCGTTTCTTACGTTGCGTGGCACATGGCTTTCTTCACTTCTCGAATTGGCGCGATGTCTCGTCAGCTTTGGAACAAAATCATGTTCGAAAGGTACGTCGACTGATAAAACCTTATTGTTCATGTAAGGACTAATACAGAGTAGGCTAAAACTATATAGATGAAGGTTACAAGATCTTCAGCTATCTTACTGGGTTTTCCTTTCTTACGGCGCAAAATACCTTGCATAAGCCCAAAATTTCAGGTGGTGTAGATGCCAGGAGCTCTTCGCCTCTTGGGAATCAAAGAGATGGCTGCAGGCACTCTTTTCATTGGTTCTCACATGACATTCATGCTGTGGAATAGTTGATCCCTCAAGGCGAAATGCTGACTTTAGAATCGCGTCGTCCCCAAGCTACCAAACAAGCAATTTTGCGTTGCTACTCTAGATAATAGACAAATAGCGGTTAGGAGACCAAAAGGATATGAAAATCGTCTTCGTTTATCTCGGGAAGACCATACCTCCTTGCCCAGACGCCCTTCCTGCCATGTCTGCAGGATTGCCCTTTCCAAAGCTCCAGCAGACCGAACGCCTTGCACAAATAGTTGATAGCAATCGTAATCCATGTTCGCCGTACTCACGAGACGCCCAAAACCTGCTTACTTTACAGTTCCTTCTTTACAGGAGGTCCAGGGCTTGGCCTCCCATTCCCTTGTTCTTCAGCCTTTCTTTTCGCGCCCGCATTCGCAGGGTTGATGCCAGTAGATGCAACGCGCTTCCTCTCCTCCATCTTCTTCTCTTTCGCTTGCTCTTCAGCAGCTCTCTTCTTCCACTCATCTCTAATCACTTTCTGCGCAGCCATCAAATCCTGTTTCGTCACTCTGTCCATGATACTCTCAATGACACTATCGACTGTGGTGGTATGATTGGCATTCGTCTTATCATCGCGAAATCGCATATACCGCCAACGTTTTTGCGAATCCATGTAGCATTCTACAATTCTGTCGTTCAACGGTTCTTCTAATGACTTTAGGCGCTCCCATTCGTCCTTCTCGATGTACATTTCGCCATACCAAGTTTCTCTATGTGAGTCTCCCTGGTGAACATGAAGATTGAATACCGGCATTGCATCGTAATCAACGTAGGGCTCTTTATATCCTTCTGCGATATCTTGCTCGTCAGGTTGCTTCGTGGGGAAATCGAGTGTCATGCGGAAATCAATACTATTTTCTGCCTCTGGCTTCCACTTCAGGATATTTTGATCAGTGCCGAATTTATAATCAGACATCCGACATGTAAAGATTAACCCGTCGTTCCCATGCGGAAGGTGGGGCAGGATCTTGCCAAACATCAGGTCTATGGCGTAACTGAATTGCATTTGTTTCATCTCCATTATAAAATGCATGTATTGCTTTTCCTGATCAGTTGTTAGGCGCTTATAAACATAAATAAGATTGATTGGTATACCTCTGGATACCGAACGAGGAGGTCCTTGTAAGGATCGTATATTCGTTCTTTGAAGTATGCAAGCCTTTTGTCCAGCGTGCGATTCATCAAGCTGTTTCCGTCTAACAGCATACAATCGAACACCAAGTATTTGGGCTGTACCCCTCCATTGGGAAGCTTGTCGAGAACCAGTTCGCCATCAATCAGTGTGTCTGTATGAAACCCTTCGACGTTTCGCGGAACGGGGAAATGCAACCCATTCTTGGGTATGAACCAGTAATCATTCTTGCGGTCAATGAGGTATTGCGCTTCTTCTTCGTGCTCGTCTCTTGTAAGGTATAAAAGGTATCGCATCCCATCGGACTTCTCGCAAACGTAATAGCTATTATAGGGAATTAGCATACGCATTCTTCAATCACCGGGGCACAGCTCAACTCACTCTTGCCGGGTCAACTCCTCAAGATGCTTCCTTGCAAAGCTCACAGGTTGTGCGCCTGGAAAGCTGTGGTTCGGCCGGCCAAGCAGCGACGCGACTTCAGACTGCATTTGGCGCAGCAGTTGCCCGTCTATCCTGACTCCGGGCGCCTCTATTGAGCGGACGGGGCCATTGATGGTTGCCATGTTGTAGAGTTGCGGTTGTACGTGGATGTCGTAAGAGCGAAGGGGCAAGGCTGAAGGCTTCGCGCGCAGTGAACGACGAAGGTAGCGACAGCTCCAACTTTAAGCAAAGTGAACTCGGGCCCGTAGATGAAAAGGCGTCGGAAAGGTAGAGTAATACCAGTAAGGGAGTGTGTGTTTTGGTAGGTGGTCGCGAGATGTAATGGGGGAGGAGAGGGCTGTTCTTTGCAAGAGTTCCAACAACAATGGCCGGCGTTGCAACAAAGCGGTCGAGTTGGTGCGAGTGAGTGGATGAATAGAGTAGCTATCGTTTTCCCCTTTCTTTTTAATCATCTATTTGTATCCGCTCCATGATGCACACCGCGCTATGCAGCTTGAATCCTAAGTCATTACGGCCTCCTACTCGCATGTGGTGTGGTATACTAAGAGTTGGCGTCAAGCAAACCAAAGCATGCGACCTATAAAAGTTCTGATATATCACGTGATTTGCAGCCTTGCTTACCTAGCCATGTACCCAGGTACCGTCGCATCGTACCAAAAGTTCCCTGCCCTGCCTTACCTTACCTCAGGTAAGCGTACAGTACTGTAGTCAGGTAGGTGGCTTGCAAGTAGAAGTCATCTCAGCAATAATCAGTTAGTAAAACTTCATCTTACACATACAGATTGCTTTGTTCGTAAAGGGTGAGCTATCGCAAGCCTTCTATCTGTCTGCAGGTGCATAGCCCTGGCCTGAGATCCTTTTTGCAATATCCTATCTATCTGGTGTACTGTACTGTACCTGTATTCCACGGATGCAATGCATCGTATGGAGACCGATGAGACATCACCCCTTGCGTAAGTTAATCTTCAGCATCATAATGTCGCGACAGAACGGCTCTATCGATCTCTTCTGGAATATTGCAATTATGACAAGTCAGTCAGAAGATCTATCATGCATTTCTCAATATTATTCATCTTTTTCATGAGTCAAGGCACGATATATATACCTTCTAAGTGAGGAAGTCATGGGTATTCCCATTGCCTTGTGCAGTCAAGTAAATCTGAAGAATGTGCCTGGTTGCCCATGTAGAAGCATACCATACCATATATCCATACCCTCCGTACAACTATCTCGCAAGTTGGAGGCACAGGATAAAGTGCAAGCCTAGGTGCCTTTAAGCCATCCCTTCCACGGAGACTTCTACTAGGATAGCTATTAATCCGAGGCTTCCATCTCTTACGGCGGTACCCGCGCCAAAATTGATTGGCTCTCCGCGCTGCATTCCCGCTCAAAGCAGCAGCGAGCAATGTCCAAAAACACAACACATCTAACTTTGAAAGGAGCTCTTTCTTGCTTTTGTGCTTACCCATCCTTGACATTAGTAGTCTAGAACTGGACATATTTATTGCCCACTTCACTTCTTCCTTTTCCTTCCAGCTTGTGGGAAAGGCGCTCCTGTTAGCCATACTTCGCAACTCTTCGTCTAACCTTTTAAAAGTCTCTGCCATATTTAGCGCGTATATATGTTATCAGCATGATCGAATTAAGCATCCAACATCCAACATCCAGCAGTTCTTTCCTGGTACTAACTGTTGGGTTCGTTTCGAAGTATATTGATGGGATGGTCATCCGAAAGTGTCGTACTTTCGGCTAGGTCGGAACGGTTGGCAGATGTGACGGGCTGGCCGAGACGGGTGAGTAAGGGCATACCTGCAAATGCAAGAAGATCAGTGAGCACCCGCTGAAGAATGGAAGAATAGAGGACTTGCTCCAAGCCTACATGATAGGTAACCGCGCTCACTCTACCTTGGTGCAGATTTCTGCAAGCCAACGAATCTGTTTACTCCACGAATGTTTGTTGGAGGACCATGCGGCATGCATATGCATATTGGGCGCGTCCTTGAACATTTCTGCATCAGGCAGGTATGGACCAAGTAGAAGAGACAAAATGGCCACGTCCTAGTAATTGTGTCGAATCAGATGATGGTACATTGCATGCGGGAAATTCCCGGGAGTCTGGTAATGCCACTGTCACATTTAGAGCTCCTGCAGCTTTGAGGCGGGTTAAATGTGGTAGCAGATGGAATACCCTTACAGTGGCCATTCATTTACTAATCCGTCAACTGGTCAAATCATGGTCAGCTTGTATGTATTACCAGCCAGTGGGGATAGAAACCGGCCACTTCCCAGAGCAAAGTAGTGAGAAAAATAGAAGATACCCGGTCGAAGACGGGGTTCGGCGAAGGAGGCCTCGGTTATGCTTCTTTCTCCAGTTGTCCCGCCTACTTATCTCGGGCCGGAGGGTATCGGCGTCAAGCAAGTATTGCCGCTTCGGGTACTGAAAACTGATATATCGCTGAAGATCCATAGCAGAACCAAAGTGCTGGAACCACAAAGACAAGATTAAGTACTTCGAGTCTCATTGGGCGTCTCAGAACCCTCTTACTTTGCACAAAGCCTAAATTCGTTTCTGCCACTATGGAGAAGCTCCTCCTGCGAGCCCTGGATGGTGCGTTCCGGACCGCAACAAGCACCAACCCTTCGTTTACTGGACTAGGTCTTGTACAACGTCTGCGACAATAATATGTTGGTTATAGCCCCCTGTTGTTGGAAGTGTCTCTCGTTCTCCTACTTAGTCTCCTTGCTCATCACTAATAACTTGAACTTGAATAGACTTGTCGTTACTTTCAAGAAGTTGAAACCTTTGCTGCAATTTTGACGTCAACTACACGCATATTCGAAGAAGCTAGAGATGCATATGTTGGAAAACCAACGAGGCTTGATGAGACTTCATATAACACTCAGCATGACCCAGCCAGCTACCAACACCCAAACCTCCAGAATGGATATCAACAGAATGCTCAATCCTTCAGCAGGTAACAGGGACAGCAATGCTGGTCCCTTTTCTGGGGCCGGGGTAGAGGACAAGAAGAACCATGACGAGGAGAAGGGCCAGAGTGGCGATGTGGCTGATCGAATGGACTTGAGTTCGATCCTTAATCCTTCGAACAATAATTTGAACAGCACTTCTAAGGACAGGGATATTGACCCGACTGTCAAGGATGAGCAAATGTCGAGAGACTCGTCGATGGACTGGAATCTCGACGAACGCAAGCTGCCCCCTCCGAAGATGGAAATGCTTCAGCAGCCAAACGATCACGGTTATCATGGCTATAGACAATGTTCCAAAGAAAGTTCCAAAGCATTACTTCTTTCAGTTACACCTGAAGACTTCCATCTCAGGAAGCCCACTCCAGACTCTCGAAGACCGAGAAGAAGTCCTAGCCAAAGTGAGCCTCGCGGTATTCAAAAGCGCCATCGAGATTTACCGACGAGAAGCAATCTCCCCCAAGTTCGTCCGAACGGAGGTATGAACTCGCAAGAGGTCCAACTGAACACGCGAACTTCGCCAGATCGGCGCCGCTCTTGTCCCAGTGGAGAGTTAGGAGCATCCTCGGCGGACGCGGGTCAACACTTCAAACAGCCCAAACCACACAAACCTCCCCATTCAAATAAAGCTTGTATGTTTCTGCTGCCCCCTCTCTCCTCTCTTGTAATCTTCTTCGTTTACAACCACGTTGCTGATGAAAAAAGACACACCTGAACAGATTGACTGGATCCGTTATTTAAAGGAAGACTGCAAGCACAAATGGAAAGAGCTCCCATCGCTGTTTGCATTGCAATTCCCCGATGTTTATGGCTTTGATTCTAGGACTTCCGATCAATGCTTCTCCTCACGGGGCTACAGGGACAACAGAAGACCACTGACCGACAAGGACTGGAACCCTATCCTTGATGAGAACGGAAAGGTTACATGGGTAGAGGCCTTGGTCCGGGAGAGGAGCACGGCCGAAGGATTGGAGTTAGATTACCCATTTACCCTCGTCGAGTTACACCCCGAGCGTGCGGTCCAATACGAGTGGGTCAGCGAGGAACATAAAGCTATGGCCAGAAGAATTTTGATATCACCGCCTCTAACAGGGAGTAAGTACCCAGGCTTGCTATCTATGACCCTCAATAATGAATGCTGATTGTTGCTGTAGATAAAGAGAGATGGCGTAGAGTTTGGCGATATATCGAAGCTGAAAACTTGCTGTAAAGTTCTTGGAGCCCTGAAATAATTTTTGATGGCCTGGGGGATTTGAGTCGGCAATCACTTTGTTGGCGTTCGGGACGAGTGTTCTTGTCCAGCTTTTTCAGCGGCTGTGGCTTTTCGACAAAAATTCCACGTGTCAAACCCTGAAAACTAAGCAATCGGGGGAATATTAGGACCATCAGCCTGAACCTATGGGAAATCTACAGAGGAATGAAAATCTATAGTATTGGGTCAATCATTTCAATTTTCTAATCCACATGGTACTATATAACGTCAGAGCGTGAGCATGTAGCAACTGACCTCGAACTCTGAGATCCTACTCATTTCCGCCATCGGCAAGCAGGTCACGATTCTCGGGGCGTCTAATCCATGGTCGACTTGCCCACGGGTATTTGGTGGCGTCAGCCTCATCGTCACTATATGTAGCGTCGTTTTCGTCAAATTCTTCCAGGTCAGACGCATTGTGAGTTCTGTAGAGGTATGCGTTTCGATTGAACTCGTCATCAGACTCGACTTCATCATCTGGATAGTCCGCGGTGTAGTGGTTTTCGGCTACAAGTAATTAGTTATTTGGTTCAGGATCAGTCATTCAAACTTGCCATTTTCGTCTTCATCCTCATCCTCTTCTTCCTCACTACTATCAGAGTCCTCAAGATAGAATCGATCTATGTCTGGTTGCGAGTCGAGAACAAGGAGACCAACGTTCTTCTCGATATCGGATGTTTCTAAAGCCTCCGCTGGCATGCGAACATATGTGTCGATGATATACTCGGAATCATCTTCCATTTCTTCATCACTGCAATGATCCTCAGTGTCCATTCTAAATGGTACGTCCAATGCCTCATTCGGATGCCGTTCGTGATATCGCAATGCTGGCTTTTTGGGCTTAAATCTTGACTGCGGTTTCTTCATCTTGACATCCTTTGCCGTAAGCTGAGCCCGGGGTATTGTTGCCTCGGCTTCAGCGAGATTTTTACCTATTTCTTGTAAAGTATAAGCTTGCATCTCGGCAGCCAACTGTTCCGAATTGACATCCCAAGGCATCGTCAGGCCAGAAGGTAAACGCACATTCCGGTTGAGAGGAGTTGTTGCCAGTACTTGGGCCGAGTTTTGCTTACTAGCAAGGCCCCCAGGGATGGCTTGGCTTCTTGCAGCAAGACCTGGTCTTTTCTGGGGCCGAGGTAGTTCAGGCTGTGCAGCAATTGGGCCCATAGTCCCTTGTGATTCTGGCTCCGCTGATTGTAGCTTTTTCCCACTGCCCTTGCGCTCAATAAAGATAGCGGGTTGAACGCCTCGCTTCCGAGTCTGTCCCTCCGCTGTAGAGCGCAAAGGACCTGTGGGTGTTCGGGACATATGAAAACGTCGAACCTGAGCAGCTGGCAGGGGTATGCTGAGATCATTGTGATCGGCTGGGCGTTTTCGGGATAAGGAATTACCACTTAAAGATACTATTGACTGGTCTGGTCTAACAGCAGGTGTTCCGGGCTCTGCGCTTTCCGCATAACGCGAAGACTCGGGCGGCGAGACTTGCACGATGGTCTGCTGGGCCGGAAACAGTGGACCGGGTGTCCTCTGAATCCCATCCGATCTTGGTGCTCCATCTGGAGCCGTATTGGGCGGGGCGGTGTTCGTCTCGCTGTTGGGTACGGGTACAGCTTGTCGAGAGAATACAAAGTCTGTAGCTCTACGCTGTCTCTTGCCGTGGAGCTCATGGACACCTGTGAATGAAGAAAGAAAGAAGGTCAGCAATGAAGCTCAGTTCATTTGGATAGACGAATAGATATATAGATGGGCTGATTGAAACGCACGGAGAAAGTCAACTGGTTCATCTGTGGCCTTCCTCTTGATGTGGACCGTCACTGGAGGGAGAGACATGGTGGGGTGGTCCAGAAGAGTGATGAGGTTGGAGTAGCGACTCTGCACAGTGGCCAACGTGGTATGATGGTCGAAAGGTATCAAGGAGGGTTAATCGGAGTTGAGATTAACTTTGAATTAGAGTTGATTAGAGTTGACTGCAGCACAGCCTTTAGAGCTGAACAGCCTTGCGAATTTAAGGTTATTACCTACAGGTTGCGTTGCCCCACCCATGCGGCCCCAGGCACCAATTGGCATATACTATACTTATACCTATCTATATTATATTGGAATATGGGCCGACGTGGACGTGGTCCTAAAAAGTGCAACCCACTTAGCGCCTTAGCATGCCGTAGTAGCTAATAGAAATAAGATATAACCTACTCCACGCACCTATAGCTAATAGAGAGCCTCTATTATATATCTAAAAAAACCCCTTCTATCTGTATCTTCCTATCCTTTTTATAGATATACTTACTAAGGCAATAAATATCTTTATATTAGTTAAGCTATAGGCATACTATACTAGATATAGTATAAATCTTATAAGATTTCTCTTTAGATAGAATAAATTAAAGCTCTTTTTTAGTCCTATTCTACCTATTTTATATATATCCTTTATCTATTTTAATATGTATTAGCTAATACACCTAGAACTAAAGCTATAATAGTTATACTATAGCTTGTAAGAGTTACTAGTAAGCATGCGTGGCACTATAACAAACGCCACGCATATGACAAGGCCTAAAAATAGTGGCTGAAGAAAATATCGCGAGCCCGGATTTATACAGTATAATGTAACCAAGCTAATGCATATTAATAATCATGCGTGACTTATTCTTCCATAACCTATCTTATCTTTTCAACAACCTCACCTTATATTATCCGCACATTTGATATCAACTTGATAAAAGTTCCACCACCCACAAAGCTGCATCCAAGTTTCTGTCTAAAAGCAATAAGCATGAATCTCATCATTCGCCAGGCAGTGCTCCCAGACGCAGCGGCTATAGCTAGCGTCCACATCACCGCCCGACAAGAGACCTACCGCGGCATAATCCCAGACTCCCGCCTCGATTCCGAGCTTGATATTAGCGCACGTGAAACATCATAGATATCTATTCTTACAGACCCCAAGTCTCTTGTGTTCGTGGCTCTCTTAGATGGAGAAATCTGTAGGTTTGTTAGTGGTGGGATGACGAGCGACCTTGTTTATTTCCCTAAAAATGAGGGTAAAATTTTTGATGGGGAGATCTTTGCTATTTATCTCTTAGGACGCGTGCAAGGGAAGGGAATTGGGAAAGCTTTGGCGAGAGCAATGGCGGAGAGGCTTGGTGGGGGGGGATGTGAGAGCATAATTATTTGGGGGTTGGAGAGGAATGAGAGGGCGAGGGGGTTTTATGAGCGCTTAGGAGGTAAGGAAGTGGCGAGGAAGATAATGATTATAGCGGACGCTATTTTAGAAGAGGTGGCGTATAGGTGGGAAGATATAAGAACTTTGATAGATAAGTGATTATGGAATAAACTAGAGCTAGAACTAGCTATATACTACTAGGATTATAAGCGAAAGTAAAGAATATATTATAGACTAAAGAATATATATATTCTAATAGTAAAGAAAGTATAATAGTAGTATTATAACTTGATAGGCCTTATTATAGAGTAAAAAGAAGCTTTTTATAAATTTAAACAATAGTAATAATATCACGGGTCTGGTCACGTGACCTGTCACGTGACGTCGGTACATCGGCGTGGCACCAGCCTCTCGCTTAACCAGCTATCTAATTACTAGCTATCTTTTCTAGCTACTATACTATTATTTATTATTTATTCTATTAATATTTTATATAAGTCTAAGACTATATAGAACGGCGCTAGCTTAATACTAGAGCGGTCTATAATATATTTTAAAATATAAATTAATATACTTTTAGTTAAAATCTAAAAAACTAAACTTAATATAAACTAGATTTATAAAATAATAAACGCTATACTAAAATCCCTCTAAGACTTTAAAAGTAGTTATATAAATAAATAAGAATAGCAGAATATAAAGACGGTTAGCTAGTATAGCTTAGCCTTAAGCTATAAATATACTCTTTTAACTTCTTAGCTAAAGTTAGCTAAAATTGATGGTTTTTGGCGGTAGATATAGGCAAAATAGCTTCTAAGTTATATATAGTAATAAATGCTTAGTTATCAACGAATTCTGCCTGTTCTAGCTGCTATTTGCGGGTGCTAATACCGGTTTCGTGCAAAAAGACTAGCAAATGCTATTATCTGATTTTCGTCTTAAATAGGCTCTATATACTAAGCCTAAACGGGACGTTCTGCTATAGTATATCTCGTTTCGTCTTATATTTACTATATGCTAGTATAAGATACTATAGCGATTCTAGTTGGTTGGTATTATATATATATCAATTAGAGCTAGCGTATTTAAACCTCTTTAGATAAAAGCTAAAATAGCTATGTTTTAGCTTTAGCTAGAAGAAGGCGCTAGCAGTGGATCTAGCCACTTTAGGAAGCTGGATTCAAGAGTAAATTCGAGGATTAAAAAAGTCGAAATAGTAGCCTTTTATTACGAATATAATATATAACTAAAGAACCTTAGACTTAATATCTAGCTTGCTAGGCATAGAAGAACCCCTAGAAGAAAAAAGGTTTCTTTATAGTAGCTAATATAATAACCACGCATAATAGTCAGCTAGTCACGTGACGTGTTACAAGATAAGGGTAGATTATTTAGATTATAATAATCTATATAATCCGGGATTAGTAGGATTAGAATAATCTATATAATCTAGGATATAAAGGTTTTATATAAAGCTAGGTTATTATCTATTAGATAGAAGCTTTATACTTAACTTAAATAGTATTTTCTAATATATACTTATTACTTTATACTTTATAATAAGCTATACTTCTAAGTATAGTATTATGAAGATAATATATAACTAGAGGATCTTAGGCTTAATATCTAGCTTGCTAGGCATAGGAGAACCCCTAGGAGAAAGAAGGTTTCTTTATAGTAGCTAATATAATAACTATATATAATAGTCAGCTAGCTATATAATATATTATATAGTAAGAATAGATTATTTAGATTATAATAATCTATATAATCCGGGATTAGTAGGATTAGAATAATCTATATAATCCGGGATTAGTAAGATTAGAATAATCTATATAATCTAGGATATAAAAGTTCTATATAAAACTAGGTTATTATCTATTAGATAGAAGCTTTATACTTAACTTAAATAGTATTTCCTAATATATACTTATTACTTTATACTTTATAATAAGCTATACTTCTAAGTATAGCAACTAGTAATCTATTAATAGATACTAATATTAACCTAATAATAACCTAGGTCTAGGGACCTAACTTAAGTTATAAGACTTACTCTAGTACTATAAGAGCGGGCGATTATTATACTTTAAGTACTAGTTTTTCTATTAACGGAATAATATTATCTACCGGATCTACTAAAAGAAAAAACACCTTAATCTAACCCTAATATAAACTCCGGCCTCTATACTAGCGCTAGCTTAGACTCTTATAGTATAAGAATAAACTATAATTATTAAGACATCTAATATATTCTATAGAGATAGAGGCAAGTTAGATAACTTTCTAATCTTAATAGATATCTATATTTTATTTAACTAATACTTATTTAAAATAGAGATAGTAAAGGTTATCTATATAATTAGTTACTTTTAAAATATAGCTTTTAACTAGGTTAAGACCTATATTAATGATTTTATAGCAAATAAAACTAGTTAGAGGCAAATTATAACCGGAGCAAGGACCTTAACCTAGGCTATATTTATAAGCTATAAAGCATTTAAGAAAAACATCTAATAAGTTTTTAGCGATCTTAAATAGTAGAGTACTAGCTAAACGGGAGCTATAATAACTAAAGCAAAATAAGTTAGCCTCTAAGTATATAGCTAGGTTCTAGTAGTATTTAGATATAGTAGAGTAGAGCGACTGCGCTCTAACTAGCTAGTACTATATAGAACTAAAGGACTTTATTAAGAATAAGCTAACTAGAATAAACTAACTAAATAGTCTTACTAAAATAATTAAGAAAGCGGTTAAGATTAATAACTAATTCTTTAAGAGGTCCCTTAAATAGAAAAAGACCTATAACTTTTAGTAAATAGTTAGAAAAGATAGAATTAATAGAGAGAAAGAACTAAGAGAACCTAATAGAAATTAACGCCGCTTACTAGAAACTAAACCTACTCTTTAAAGAGAAATAAGATAAGCGATATTAAAAGGGACTCTATTTTAAGTATAGATTACCTAGATACTTAGTATCCTCTTATAGATAAAAGAAAAGAAAAGGACTCTAAAAGAAATAAAATATAAGTATAGCTATATAAACCTTAGGTATAGTATTATAACCTAACCTTAAAAGATAGAAGTATAGTATATAACTACCTAAATATAAAAGCTAGAAAATAAATATAGAAGAAAAAGTAAGCCTATCTTAGGATTCTATAGACTAGCTACCTAATATAGATAAAGAATAGATTATAGCTAGTAATAAGCTTTCTATAGGAAACTAGTAGAAACCTAAAAAAGGGAATAAACCAGCCTTTAAAAGAGACTTCTAGCTAGGAATAAAGAAACTAGAAAAAGGTATCTACTATATAGTTATATACTAAGATATATAATAAGTTATCTTTAAGGCACCCTAATAACCTAGGATTATTAAAGTATTCTAAGAGAAAAAATACTAAGGCTAAGCTTAATTATTAAGCTAGGAGAAAGTATAGGAAATCGCTAGTAAAGGATTAGATAAATATATTTAAAGGAAAATAACTTTTCCTCTATTTTCTATAAACCTAATAATCTTTACCTAGTAATATATTAGTAATAAAGTATAAAGCATATTTGCGCTAAATACTCTATACTAACTAATAAGATAGAAAAGCAGTTACTAACTATAGAAAAACCAATTTATAAGATATAAGATCCTAGAAGAAAAGATAACTAGAAAAGCAAGTGGTAGCTATAGGAGCTAAAACTATATAATACTAAATATCTATACTAGAGGAAAAGAAGCTATAGATTATACTTAACTCTAGTGTATAGAGGAACTTTATCTTGCTAGAAGCTATAAAAAGGCTTAATATACTAATATAAGAGAAGACGGAACCTATCTACTTACTATTATTAATAGAATAGTAATTAGAATAAATAGAAAGATAGTTAAGTATAAGACTATATCTATATAGGTAACTATTAGAGGTTACTAGAAGGAAATCAGCCTAGATATAATCCGTATTAGAGATAATTAGGCTATTTTTAGTATTTCTTAGATTAGATAATATAATCTAGAAATTAACTAGAAAACTTATAAGAGTAAAGTTTATCTAATATAGCTATATATTAAAATAACTATATAGCTATAAAGAGGTTAGTACTACCTTCTATAACGCGCTAGAGCATATAATCTAAGGCTTTCTACTAGATAATATAAAGGTTAGAAAAAGAGATACTAGTATAGTATAAGAAGTTTAAATAGATATTTAATAACCTATAAAGTAAGAAAGCTTTATCTAAATATTAACTATAGAACTATAAGATACTACTTAAGAAAGAATATAAACCTTCTTAGAAACTACTTTACTAGTATAGTAAAGAAAAGATAAGACTATAAAGAGAGTATATTAATAAGACGTTATCTAAGAGATAGATAAGAGAGTTGTACTCTCTATTAGAAGCGCTAATACTATTTATAAAGAAAAAGAATAACTAGATCGATTTTATATTAACTACTAAAAGTTAAATAAAATAACTATAAAAAATTAATATCTACTACTATAGCAGATAATATATAAGACTGTTTAAGAAAGACGGTAATCTTTATATAGCTAGATATAAGAGACGCATATTACCTAATCTATATTATAAAAGGCAAGGAATAGAAAACGGTATTTTAAACTAGATTTAGTTACTATAAGTACTAGATTATACTATTTAGGCTAACTAATACTCTAGTAACTCTATTAAAAGTTAACTATAATATATTAAGAGCTTTCTTAGATAGGTTCTATATATATTACTTAATAATATACTAGTATATTTAGATAATAAGGAATAATATATAGGATATATAATATAAGTCTTAGAAGCACTTATAGCAAAGGGATTCCGCTCTAAAGCTATCTAAGTATAACTTTTATATAAAAGAAATTACCTTTCTAAGCTATATAATTATACTAGGGAAAATCGGCCTAGACCTAAAAAGGTCCAAGCGATTATTATCTAGGAGACGCTAACTATAGTTAAATAGGTACAATCTTTTCCTAAGATTTATAAACTTCTACTAGAAGTTTATTAAGTTATATTTAAAAAAGGCTCTACTACTTATAGACCTAATAAAAAAGGAGCAGAAGTTTAAATAGATAAATAAAGCAGAAAAGGCATTCTAAGAGCTAAAGTAGGCCTTTATAAAAGAAAGCCTATCTACTAGAACTTCTAGCTAGAACTTAAGTTAATAGCAGAAATAGATCGTATTAGATAAAGTAATAAAGAAAGTACTTATATAGAAATATAAGAATAGCAGCTAGCATCTAGTAGCATACTACTTTAGAAAAATAATATCTATAGAACTTAACTATAATATATATAATAAGAACTTCTAGTAATAGTTAAAGTATTATAAGAAATAGAAGGGTTTACTTTAAAAAGCTAACTTTCTAGTAATAATTCTTACTAATTATAAGAATCTTATTAGCTTTACTATAACTAAAGACTTAAATAGCGGTAGATAAGATAGATAGAGATACTTACTACCTATAACTTATAAATTAAATATATAAAAGAATAGAAAATATATATACTAATATACTAAGTTAGAAGCTAGAGTATAAGATAAAAGAGGAAATAAAAGGCATTGCGATCTTCTAGGAAGATAGTAATAATCTTATCTTAAATAAATAATAAATCGCAGCGTAATCTATATTAATAGTAACCTATTTATAAATAAAATTAGATTAGTATATAAAGGGATATAGTAATAGAAGGCATCTTATAATACTTCTAGAAGAATATAGAGAGGCTTCTACTATATAAAAATAAGATATATATTCTTAAAAGTATCTAAAAAGAATTTATTAAGAATAATATAAGCTACCAGCTTATAGATATTAGGGAATACTAGAATCTAGAAAAGGCTCTTATAGAGATACTACTTCCTAGTAATGCAAATAATAGTTAAGAAGGTTATTAGTAAGTATAATACTTATATATAGAATAAGATATTATAATACGCTCTATATAATATAATATAATTACCTAATATACTAAGACTCTTTAGATATCTATTATATAGAACTTTATAGTTAAACTACTACTATCTAAGAACCTAATAATAGAGTGGAATATAATTCTATTCTAGTTATTATAGATAGGTTAATAAAATATACCTATATAATACTTTCTATAAAGAGTTAAGTATAGCTAAAGACTTAGCCTAGGCATTTCTCTAAGTAGTAGTAGTAAACTATAGCATACTAGAAGAAATTATATTAGATAGAGATTAGCTCTTTACTTTAAAATTCTAGACGGCATTTATAGCTTTACTAGGTATTAAAAAGAAAGCTATTAATAAGTTTTTACCTATAAACGATAGATAAACTAAACGATAAATTAGATAATAGAAATATATATCCGGTATTATATAAACTATAAGCAGAATAACTAGGTAGGGACTTCTACTACTTGTCTAGTTTATATATAATATATTAGCTACGGAAAATATAAAGATCTTACTAGTATATATAAATTATAGTTATAACTCTAAGGCCTACTACTTTATAATAAC